>KN882242.1:167311-181969 GCA_000934455.1 Apostichopus parvimensis
GTTTGATTAAATAGTCGAACCTAGCAAAGATATAATTTGCTTTCATTGTGCCGAATATTCCGGGAAAGTAAACTCTTGAATGAACGTACTTACTACAAGTGGTGGTCTTAGCTCGTATTGATATTTAGTATACGATGTTTCATTTGAAATACAGATATTAAAATCTATAGAGCGGTTATCACATACCAGCAGGTATTGAATATCAATACACGCCAATTTATACGGTTTCCTTGTAGTGGCCTTAACCCTTATACAACCCTCAGGTGAATCAAACAATATAAGTCAATTGGTAGCTATTTCGCAACTATATACATTTTTTCAATATTACTTTACCGTAGGCTCGATCTCTACGGGTTTTGCGAATATGACGGTAGGTGGAAATGAACCGTTTTGGGGTTTTATCAGTGAAACGGCTTAACGATCATCGCAAAAACCCATGAGATGGAGAGCGGGTACAAAACAGCAAAAAAAGGGGGGGGGGGGGAGATCACGGAAACTAGAGGCCCGTAATGGGGGCATCCTTGGCAAAATGGGTAAGGATTTCAGTGAAATGAATCAAATACGGTCAACTTAAAGTTACAGTATTAGGTAATTATTCAAAGAATATGCCAAAATATATCAAACCATGCAGCTGGTTAAACTTATGATGTGAATGTTTTGGCGCTTCATCGCAAGCAAATAACTTCTTTTACTACCAAACTTTGAATCCAATACACAATTTAGTTTGGATTTCATAATAACATTTTTTAAATCACCTGCTTTGTTTATATACCATCAGATATAAGACCTTTGAAAGATTTCCGTACCAAGGTTTTTTTTTTGGGGGGGGGGGGGGGGGGGGGGGGGGGGGGTAAGGTAACTTTTTACATTAGTATCTTACAGGATTACTTCAACCTTTATGATTTCTTGTAATTATTAAATCTTGCTCAATAATGATAGAACAAACTGCATGAATATTCAAGCTCGAAACCAAGTAAGCAGCCAGATGGGACATGTTTCCTAATGCTAATATAACCCATTATTATATATTATCCGATATCATGCGTACAGTACAGTGTTAACAGCTTCTAGCCTTGATCTGATATATACATGATATTCCTACTGCTTATATTATACTGTTAGTACGAGGATATGAATGTACACAAAAGACATAACCAAATTGGTTCCAGCTGGGTCAAGTTACACACGACATAATCCCTTACCTGATACGCAGGGGATTTGGAAGAAGAGGGATCGATATATCCATCGAGTGGCAGTGGAACATGCACCTTTGACTTAGGGGGGGGGGCGGGTTGGGCGGGGGCGGGGGGAACACAAACTTTCCGACAAAACTTATCTTCCATGTATTCCGTACCACAAATTCTAGAATGTTGGATGTTTGAATATTTCAATTTTTTTGTTCAAGAATAGGTTCTCCGTAATTTAAAATTTCGTCAGCCAGAATATTGTTATGGTTTTTTGCAATGACGAATAAATTCTCTATCAGGCTATCTAACAAACACACAGACAGACAAACAAACAAACAAAGGAAGGACGTTTCAATTTATATAGAACACAAACCAGGTTGGGTAAGTAGGACTGTGCTATCATATGCCAGTATTTAGTAGCATAATAATCATTTTAAGATCGCCTAAACTATTGCAAACTTTCCCCCTCTTTGCATTGCTTGCCATCAATCGTGATGGAACTGTTAATACATCAAGCAACTGGACGCGATCGGATTAATGTATAAATTAAGTCCCTCTAAAAAGGCAATATCAAATCCCTACCTGAATGCTAACAACTTTCACAAGGTAGGACGCACAGGTTTGGAGTTGTAGATATAGGAGGGTTGACGTTCTCTGTTTTACGCTGGTTTATAGAAACGGAATTGCTGAAACGACAAAAAAATATATATATATAAAAAAATACATACGATGTATGACTATGAGTTAATTTAGAAAATTGGTAGTTGTATATTTGCATAACATTTCCACATATTATGTACGGAATTCATCATTAGAATCTTTCTCACTTGAAATACAAACAGTCTTGTTAACCTTGTTAAGAATAGTCGATCTCAACCTATTCTCGGGTTCATTCATATATAGTGTAATCAATACATGAAAAACAAAAATACCATCAAATGCTGGAGATAATGTATTCACAAAATGGAATGTGTGAAGCAAAACTATTCTACCCACAACAGTTAAAGAGGCCAAATAGAGTACCGGGCCTGCGATATTTAGAATTTCTTAAAGCAAGTTTTTCACTTTGGAAATTTAAGAACGTTCGCTCTGCGGCTTCTGATAGGCAAAATATGAATATGCTTTGAAATCAAGGCTCATTAACTTTCAGCACTGCATGGCCAATCTTGACAAGAAGCTGGGAAAGTGTGTTGATATATCTTCCCCATACCGATAGCTCACACCAACAAAGTATTTGGGGTTGAACTATACACAAAGTAGAGGCATCGACACGATCATAATCTGTGCATGCACTGGCCCGTATACGGGCCACGTGACATAATAATAATCATTACTGCAGGCATAACAAACACACACTACACAAAAACAAGCATACAATTGAACAAGACGGGACACATGCAGGTTGGTGCTTGACATATCAATTCTTAACAAACAAACATACAGTGCGTATTAGGACTATTTCACCACTAATGGTTGAATTGACCTATATATGACTGTAACTGAACCACGCCATTCACTTCGAATGCGGTAATCGTCTGCTAATTTTTAATGAATAAAAATTCATCACCATTTTTCGTTTTTCATCACCTGTCTGTCTGTCTGTCTGTCTGTCAGTTAGTCAGTCAGTTGCAGTCGACATGTTAGGTCAGCTCTCTTACTGTGTGTTTTTTTTTTAATTCATTTATTTGTTTTATCGACAAATGTGTACAATGGGAAAGGAAGTCTCCTACAGTCTTAAAAAGACTTAACAAAGTAGGAGACTCCCTGGAAGAAAAGAAAACAAATGTACAAATATAAATAATACAGTATATACGTAAGGATTAAATATACAGTAATAATAACCTAATGATTTTGTGGTTTTTAACTAACCAGGTATAATTCAGCTCTCAGATTTAGCGGGAAAAAGCCACTCACATCAGCAACTTTCGAAAAGCAAAACAACAAATGATATTTTCCCGAGTATCTAACTAGAATAGTTAACTATACTTTTCATGCCCAGTGTAGTTTATAATACCATGAAATCTATTTTACATTACGGTCCAATTCTTTATGCAGGCCGAACTATGTATGGATGTTTACACTTTACTATATATGCTACACTTGCACTTTATCAATTTGATACTATGATAAACACCACTATCATATAACTGATATCATGTCACTGACAATACTTGTTGAAAAAACATATCACTGTCTTTTCAAGCAGGAAGATCCCTTTTGAGAATACATCCATTCATATTTTGATAAATGTAGGCTATATATAATAATCGTAGAGTTTCTCTTAGTTCTACTTATGATTAAGGTGTGTGTGCAAGTGTATGTAGGGGGGGGGGTCGATGCTTCTTTTGTTTCTAACAAGCATTGCCATTTATCCTAGCCAACTTTATACAACGTGTATTATATTTGTTATATTTCTGAATAACATAAAACGAAAAGTAGGATATAATCATGGTATAAAGGCCTTCTTGTGTTGATACCATAGCTCCGTCTACTGTAGTCTATATGTTCAGTGCAGTTTAGCTAGCATGCACGTTGTAGCATATTTTACTATCAATTAGTACAATATTGCACTATACAGCCAGCATGTAGGCTATACGCTTAAGGGCATCTTACTGAACTGCATTATACTAACAGAATAGGCCCGTACTTTATTAGCCATTCTATACTGTAACACATATATTACAGCATCACCTATATATGTAGCTACCATGGAATACCACAACCCTTTATCTGTACCATTGCACTATTAGTTTTGTTTTGTATGGAGGTATAGGCATATTCGGCGATTTTTCCCGGGGAAGTGGAACAATTTTCGTCTTGTGAAGCACATTACAAATGGACTCCATTATATTATAAGAGGTAGATGCACCGTTTATGCTAAATATGACAACGAAGTAATCCGACTCACTCCCCCCCCCCCCATTACACCCCAGTATTGGTATTGGTGACTGCAATGTCACTGACACAATGCTAGATGTCTATGGCATCGTTACTATGTACATTTCCATATGTTTGGTAATCTATACACGAATTCAGGTATGAAAACACCATCGATATATAGTTGTACATAATAGCCTTAATATGACCCCACCTATTTACTGACCCCCATGCCTTGATAATCAGCCCCCGAGTAATTCTCATTTAATAATCTAAAGTAAATCAAAGTATGTCCTGTTATAATGGCTCATTTAAAGATGAAATATTCCACCACGCTCGATCGGCGTTTGTATTATGATCAAATGACTCTATTCAGATCTATTTAACACAACAACGTATAAACGAAGAACACCTACGTGCGTGTATAGTATATAGGCCTATATAACTGATTGCTTTGTTTGATATAACTTCGTTAAAGTCTGAAATATTTCGTGTCCTGTTACAAATGAAGCCTGTGTCTTAACCTTTTTTCCACGGTGTTCTAATGCGACATGTATGGCGGCGACCCAGTGTTTCATCTTATGCCGCCACATTAGCGTTAATTCGATCTAGAGCAAGGGTGCTTTCAGCATCTGTTATCTCACATAATCGTGTGAGGTAGATTGATGTTTCACAGTGGTCAAGTCGCACCACAGACCTTTCTTATCAATCACGTCGTGCTCTTCGGCCTTCTTCGGCCTTCTTCGGCCTTCGTTTAATCCTCTTGTTTTTCTCGGTTATGTTCATTTGTATGTATTTTAGATCCTCCTGCAAGCAGGAACTCGCGAAGAAGCCATCATTGGCTTATCAAAGCCGCAAGCTGACCGAAGTCAGTCTCTTAGATTCATATTTAACGTCCATGGTTATGAATTGTCAATTGTCAACAACTCTGTAACTGGACGACATATATTAATCTTGGAGTGACTCGAACTCGGGACCTTATGATTGAAAGGCACCGGCGTTAACCAATGAGCTAACACTCCATTTCATAAAACTGTAAATTATAAGTCAACGAAACAGCTGTACAAAAACTGTTTTTATCTTCTTTTTTATAGTAATGAGATAACCGCTGACTGTACAAACGCCATAACGCCATGGTTATAATAACTACACAGACAAAGATGAAGATTATTATTAATATATGCCTATATATATATTTAAGAACACAGGACATTATGATCGCCGTAAAACGACAGGAATGAGCTTATGTGAAGAGATAAGTACTGAACTAGCCATATTATAACCAAATATAATAGCCTATGTACAATATATTCTTTAGGAAATATAAAACCCCAAATGACTTGGGGAATAGAATATGTTATACCCAAAGATTTTCATTTACGAATTAAATCTGTTAGCAAGAACGACCAATTTTGTCGAAATTTTACAACATTATTCAAGTTTCCCCCGCAAAAGGTTAAAAAAAAATTTAAAACCCTTAAAACAAAAACCAAAAAAAAAAGAATGAACAACCAGAAATAATAACTAACCGCACGAAAGAAAGCAAACAAAGGAATGAATTTACCTGCATGTATCCAACCCACACACAACCCACGCAACCACGGTGTCTGCCTTTACAACAAAACAATAAATGGACTTTGAAGTTTTAGCACCATAAACCAGATTACAGCTAGCCAGAGAACATAAGTTGGTTCACTTCGGTGTGGCCTCATTCCCAAAAATTTCCCCTCTGGAGTAACAATTGTATATGATTTATATATAAAGTCATTCATATGGATTATTCGGTAAAATTTAAAATCGGGAAATCAGAGACATCAGTTATCAGTAATGGTCCAATAAATATGCTAGAGATTCAAATAATCACTTTAGATTTCAACAAATAGTCTACTGCCGAAGTACAAATTGTCTACTGACAAAGTACAAAATAGTCTACAGCCAAAGTACAAAATAGTCTACTGCCAAAGTACAAAATAGTCTACTACGAAAGTACAAAAATAGTCTACTGCCAAAGTACAAAATAGTCTACTGCCAAATTACAAAATAGTCTACTGCCAAATTACAAAATAGTCTACTGTCAAAGTACAAAATAGTCTACTGCCAAAGTACAAAATAGTCTACTGCCGAAGTACAAAATAGTCTACTGCCAAAGCTCCAAAATGTGAACTTCAAGGAGGTACAGTCATGAACAACCGCCCCCTAAGCAGTTTAGGAAAAATCTTATTCAGTTTTGGAAATATCACGGATATGATATTCATTTTACCCACACAAGCCTAAACGACTTGATCAAGTCTAAATATGAAACCATCAAGCCAGACGTGCTTGAATTTGGGTTCTTCATTTTCTTTCTTTATATTTTGTAAACTGCTTATTTTCTGTAAAATGTAGATGGCTTTTGCGAATTTTGAATCTAAACTATTGAAGCTCTTTTCATGTATGACCTTAGCTGTTTCTCGAGTTGTTCTGCGCAACGATCTCTGTCATATAATTTATAAAGTTGGGATGGGGCTGGGAGTCGGTTTGTGCCTCCTTTAAGGTTGGGTGTACTTGCGGACAATTACAGCTGAACTCTTACTAATAATATCCACTAATATCCACTGCGCCTAGATTTCCGCATGTCCCGATGTATAGTATAAGGTTGACACCGTGTACGTATTCTATATAGACATAAATTTTATAGCTGGGCTGGAGAGAAGATGAACAATGATTCCCCTTTTAAACAAAGATGTTGTCTTTGCTCCAGACGTATAACTAAATCCCCCCCCCCTTCCCTCTTCCCGCACTCCCCAGTCATATACGCATAGAAATCCTGCTAAAGGCAGTTCCCGTATCAAATCTTGGCAGGATTGTTCCGTATAGAGCAGGGGTTCCCTAACTGGGGTGCATGAACCCAAAGGGGGTGCGTGAGTCCATCCCAGGGGGTTTGAGACGTTTCTGAAAGTCAAAACTAGAGTATTTTTGTTGAACTAAATCTGATATAACATATAATTTAGTAATGTAAAAAAGTCGTACCTATCTACAAACTCTTTTCGCGTTCCATAAGCATATGTTGCCATAGTAGAACCGTACCGTGCATGTGATAAATAACTGAATCATGAAACAGACACAGGCCGCATGACTTTGGTGAAGTTGGTGTACGCATGGCAGTACGTCGTGAAGATAAAGAGCTGGGAAAGTAACTGAAAGGTTGGCCAAAGTAATTATTTTCGGGCCTTGCTAATTTGCAGATAAACGAAGAATAAATAGCTGTTAGAGCATTTTGTCAGAAAATTACACCAACAAAATGTGACAAATGTCAATAGGTAGATGAGAGCGCAATAAAAAAGTCATTAATCCGGAATAAGTAAAAAGTGGTAAAAAGCTGAAAAGGGCGCCAGCAGTCCATTTGAGCCCGTCAGGGGGGGGGGCATCCGCCCCCCTGACTGTATGGACGCTCCGCCACTGCTACCAGTTCAATATTACACTATGAACTTGATCTTTTACGAAGCACTGTTAATAGTTATGCGTATTATAGTATAATAATGACTCAGATCGTGTCTCGAAAAGTTGGGGTTCGTGGACAACTCTGACATCCACAGGGGGTTCGTGGGGGCATAAAGTTAGGGACACCCTGGTGTAGAGTATTCACCGTTGAAAGTAACAAACAAAGCAGAAATAGAACTTCTCAGAACATTTTGAGGAGTAAAATGTGCCATACTATCAGAAAGCATTGAGTAGGCCTACAATGAAGGTAAGCTATTTATCAGGTAGGAGAACCAACAACTCACCACGTCGGAAACGACGTTTAAATAAAGCTGTATTCTTAAAATGTTTATAAAACTGTGAAGATTTACTTTTTTTCTACGCGGAGGTTGACGAATGTTTACCAGTGATCATTAATGGCATTTGAAAAGGTCAACCAAATTGATAAATGGTCAAAATTGAACGGTTGTCTTGGTAACGGGGGACGTCTGCTATAAATACACACAATGCTCGGGTTCTTTCATTAAGCGCAGTCCAGATTAGGAATGAAAAACTCCTCAAAGTTTCTCTCGGCTTGTAACTTAATTGAAAAGCAGAGATGATGTGACCATGTCAATCATGCATGTGAACCGCTTTCGTATGACAGATGGAGAAATGCATTAAATGAGTTATATAGAGAAGAGGCGGGGTAACGAGGGGGGGGGGGGGGGGAGATGTATTGATAACGTTAAGAGAAAGAACGATAATAATCAATAGCCCGAAATAGCATGAGTTTTATACGCAGAGGTCTAATGTGACCAAACATGATCAACTATAATAAACCCCTGGTCCTGTAAATGCATTCGTCCATGTACGACACTTGATTGCACACTAGGGTCTTTAACTGCGCCTTTTAGGCTGCAAAAGGTGATCTGTGTTGCACACAAAAATGATTACACAACACAACCTCGCATTGGAGAGAAAATACAAAAATGTTGAATGTGACTAACAAGCAGCTATTTTAAGCACTTTGTTTTAAAGCATTTATCTCCATGCTTTTGAAGGAAATATTATAAGTTTCAAGTTAAAGCCATTAGAGACACGTGGGAAAGAATTAATTCTTGTAATCCTTTCTTCCCGCTCCGCCGAATCTTTATACCTGAGGTATCATATAGACTGCAGTCAGACTGTATTTTCATACATTTTCAACAACGTAAAAGACATAATCTACTTATTAACTTGCCACTATATACGAATTACGGAAAATAGGTTCTGCCTACACCCACCCCCCCCCCTCCAATCCCTGCCCTAGACAAGCATTGGGCCCTATAAAGAAAACAGTCTAGCTATACGCCCCTTTTCCAAACGCACTAAAAACACCAAATCATAATGGATGGTTGTTGTCCCGTCACTGATTACGTAACATCAAAACGTATGCTCATTGTGCTGTATTTATTGTAGCGTGCACGCTGCAATATTGGCATTACTGGCAAGTGAACGATACCTTGGCATGACTGGACGTTGAAACTTAAAGTTTTAATATAGTCTCTGTTACAATTGCAGTTTCAGAGGCCAGCTGCGTAACCAACTTATTCTGAGCCTGTCACGGCGATCACGAGCGCCCTCGCTTTGTAGGTACCTACATGACTATTTTCCCTGGTGTGCTGTCCGCCCAAAAACTAAGGCTATGAGCAACCGAAATGTTCTTCCTAAAATATACTACAATCACTTCACACGCCCTATAATACTGCGTATTTGCAGGCAAATTGCAGTTCTCGTTTACCGTTGGATTGAGTTTTGTGATACCACATTCCACAGTTAACCATCCACCGGAGACACTATATGATTATACCAGACTAACTAGAAACGAATTAGAAATGTATGAAACACCGATATGGTATATGTATTGAATTAAATGGTTATTAGAATAACTAACTTTAAACAGCCACATCATACATGACTGCCTGGGTTGACGGGTACATATACATTCATGTATGAGCACATATTGCACGGTTGACTCAGAATGAAGAATTTTTCTTAAGAAAATTCACATGCTCATGAGCTTGGTTATTATTGCTACTTCAAAAATATCAGTCTTGTGAATTTTTATTGGACAGAGAAAGTTTGCCTCTGCCGTTAAAATTCTCACCTAAAACTTTTTGAAACGAGAAATGAGGGGTTTGAACCTATGACTGTGAAAGTTATTAAAAATCGATTCCCTTCGAATCGCAAACTTTACACATTTTGTGGCATTCACATATTTCAACAATAACCAAAAATTCATACGGTTTTTGTAAGTTCTTTGAAAATCATCATGATTACTATTCAAAACCTGCTATATACGTGTATTATATAAAAAAAATTTAAAAAAAATGTCGAACGGTTTTCTTATGAATTTTTTTGTTTACTAATCGCGAAAGAATGAATTTATTCATATAAGTGTCAGCTGATACAGCTTCGTTTGATTGAGTTTGTCAATAGATAGAGAAACTCCGATCCTCGTGTTTGAATGATGGTAATTATACATACAAACGAGAAACAGACAATTATACATGTCGAACATGCAACTTGGACTGAGTTTTGACATGTTTCTTTTGTTGCCTTTGAACCCGAAAAGGTTGCTGATGGTATTTCGATATTGTTTACGGAATTTTCTAAACGTTATTATATATACAGCAGACAGAGGGATAGTTCTGTACCCCACGGTGTTGAAGCAGTTCGATCTAAGGCAGCATATATGGTTAATAAGCTTTTGACAAGGAGAAAGACCTTTTTTGTAGTGTAAATTTCACACGAAATATGATACACACAGTAATAATTTCATATAAATTAATGCACCTGCTGACAAATGAAATAACAGTTATTATGACGCAACCAGCATCTTTGCAACTTAACGTGGTCTGCTGCAGCGAAAATATTCCCCAATTTATAGAAATTTGAAATGAATTTGAATTTAGTGTCTCAACTTTCGATGAAACTTCACAAAATATGCTTACTGTTCGAAATAGACTTTAGTAGGCATGCAGCGTTTGCCTTTAACACCGCAGATGTCCTAAAGTCAACACAACTTTCATATAACAAGCATGTATGGGCCTACTATAAAGCACACTTGTATACCCAGTTATACATGGAATTGTGAGGCCTATCTGAAGATGATAACCTATGCCTTCCAACCGGATAACCCGCAATCTAACTGAGCATCTATACGGGATTACAGCCGTCTGAGATGCTCCTACTTATAGAGCCATGCCTTTACAGTCCAAAACAGAAAATTGTGTGTCCCACAACTTTAATGAAAATATTTTCTGCTTTCACTGCCAAACTTGTGAGGTTTTTACTTAATTTCATCATACCTGATACAACTTGAAAATTTTAAGACAGATATGGTATTTGCACCTGCGTTATTTCCCCTATAACGGTCGCCTGGGGTCAGGGGGGGGGGTGTCGATGCCTTGGGACAATGTTAGCGGGTTCCCTTTTTTGAAGTCGTGAATTTTGCCATTTGTAATATCATGAAAATGACGGTGTATTATCTTTATCCGGTATTTCGCCGTGGCCCAATTGATCCCGGGTCCGAGGGGCTCTACCAGCCCCACCCCCCCCCCTGTCCGACCCCGCTCTCTCGCAAAGCCTGATGACTTAGTAAGCAACCGAACGGGTGGTACAAAGCTCAACGCAATAATGCAGCTTTCGAGAAGGTCAATGAAATGAATGTCACAGCCTAAAAAGCTGCCGTACGGTGTTCAGCCTGGGCGTCCTATGTAAATTATTATAGGAAATAATAACTTAGATACGTTTACCAGTGCAGCGTAAACTCACGACCTTCTCTGATTGACTGATTAAATCGGAGAATTAAAAGAATTCGAACCGACGATGCTGCAGCATGCGGTATTTGAGCTACATATCAATGTCAGTTATGCGTACTTCACGGGCCAAGGACACTCTGTAACTGACAAAATAGACCATGTTTATTTATTCCTCTATATAAAATGTGACCTGAAACTCGCGTTACGAAATTCCCTCCTGATTGGTTTAACCGGATATATTCTGGTGACTCAAGTTCAGATCGCTTAGTAAAATTGCTAAAACTTTTCTGAATCTGTAGGCAAAAATCACACCCTCATATATGCATTGTCTATTGCGAAGATATTGTAAAAAAAATGGTGATATTTTGTTAATGCATCTGGCAATAGCAGCATGGATGACGTCATCAGGGCAATTCAGCTGAAAATGTCTTTATTTTTCTGTATTATTTGTCATTCATGTATCCACAGAGGAATAAAAATATTTGTATAAAAAGGATACATTTTCATGAAATTCTAAATACAGAGAACTTTGACAGCTATGCAAACATTCCAAATGTATAAGGTTTGAAGGATAAATATACAAGAAGATTAAATATAGTTTACGTCAAACTTTTGAATATCATTTGCCCATATGACATCACATATTTACAACTGCGATATATATGTAAATATATATACATATATATATAAATGAAATATAGGGGGAGGGGGATTAAATAAAAATATACATTTTGTATAATTATTCACATTATATGCAAACTGTAAAGCATCCATTATGTTACGAACATGGCGTTACAAGCCTCCGTATAGTTACTTTACGAGATATGGAATATGTTCAAGACATCATTGAAATAGTAAATTTAATAAATGCTGACTACAGTATTCTTGTTTGTTTATCTACATGCTTTCACGACTATAAGGATACATTTCATGGTATCCATATACGGTTCAATTTGATATATCATTATTAAAATTATGTTTAACTTAACGACAAAAAAACAAAAACAAAATCGATAACATAAAACTGTTTGATTTCTCATTTTCACATTTCATGCCATTAACCTCCCTCTTTCTTAATCTATAAACCAACTTTCCAATGTACTTTTCGAAAGTTAGACGATACCAAATGCCCCCAGAAAGTACAATGTTGTGTTTGTTGTAGTAACGAACGTTCTGTTTGTTTCCCTTCTATTATATTTTCATTTACTGACTGACCATTCTGTCACCTTTTTACTGGCCCCTAGGGGTACTCATAATTAGTCTAACGATATGTGTCTCTTTAAACGGATTCAATTTCGCTCGTTAGGCATGCTTCAATTTATTCTTGACCGTGCCTTTTGCATGAGCAGTGTTTAATATCACGCGCCTGCGGTGACCAGAGTTTATATTTGTCCCTTGTCCATTCTTACAAGCACCTATCAAGTTGAAGTTCAGTTCAAGTAATAATTGATAAGGTCCGTGAGTTCTGTTTTAAAAAAAAATCCCTAACTACGGTGACACTTGGGGTTGATGCAGTTATGTGTTATGGATGGTATAACAAAGGATGGTGTAAAACACATATGTTAAGGTGAACAATATACACAGGAATATTGTATGTATTATAGATCCTCCTGCAAGCAGGAACTCGCGAAGAAGCCTCATTGGCTTATCAAAGCCGCAAGCTGACCGAAGTCAGTCTCTTACATTCATATTTAACGTCCATGATTATGAATTGTTAATTGTCAACAACTCTGTAACTGGATGACATACATTAATCTGGGAGTGACTCGAACCGGGGACCTTATGATTGAAAGGCACCGGCGTTAACCACTGAGCTAACACTCCATAAATATATATATATTATTATTATTATTAATATAATATATATTATATCTATACAGCTCTTTATCCTGTCAGAAGAAATATCGAGTACATGCGATAGCGGGGTCAGTATGGAATGGAGAAACAGAAAATATTTACAGAGAACTATATTAATAATAATTTTTTTAATAAACCATTCTCCCCCCCCCCCCCCGCCCTAACATGAAACGGAAACGATTAAACAAGGACAATGAAATCGGACAGCGCTGGAACTATAACAGCTTCATTTATTGTGTCTGCCGCATTGGGATTATTATGAAACCACAAAACTGTGGTACATTCAACTACAAAATGTATGCTTTAAGATGTTGTATTTAAACAGCAGGCCTGGTTTCACACTTAAAACTATACGTATAAAGCCAGCAATTTGTCTTCAGAGTTGAAGTTTAATATGGATTTACCACGATGATTATATGCATATAGGTTAGGTTTTGAGAACACCTACAAACTAAGGAGCTTTTAGCCTAGTAAACTAAAGTACATATTTATTTTGATAATTAACGGATTTGCTCGCGATATAGTAATATCATCTGTTAATTAATGTGATGAACACTGATATATGAGAAGTGTGCATGGTGCAATGAAAATTCTTCAATTTGAATACAATCGTCACTAATTTACTACTTAATAGTCATGTGGTACAATAATCCAAGATATAGCCTTAAGTTAATTTGATCATTACTAATCTGAATAATGGTCGGTGGGGTTGTTAAATATTCTGAAAACTAAAACACGAAACGCAAACGTCTACTTCAAACTCCTCGCGTGGAAACACATGCAGCGGCTTTAAGTTGGTCAAGCGGATCAAGGTTTCTATATGAATGATAATCTTCCGATAGATTCCACAGTACGATTTGGATCAAAAAGAATCGTAATCCCTCTATTATGAACTGGCATGATCCAATTTAATTTCAACCGAGTTGAGAAGTGTCACCGTTTGTTTGAATAATCAGGGGAACAATTTATTTATCTTATTGACCTAACCTCAACCAATTCGGAAATAGCTGAGGTCGCAATAGAAGAATTAATTTTTTCACTTTAGTTTGTCTGTTCGTAAATGAAGTTAGACGTTTGTTTATGATAGTGAATATCTTTGTTTATACTATATTTGTGTTTAGAATAATTGAACCAGGCAGGCAATCCATGGTATCACTGAGCCACTGAAGTTTGGTTTACGTGTTAAACGTTCTCCTCCTGCAGTCGCTTCTTTCATTTATTAAATCGTGCTGTGGTATTTTGCAGATGTTTCATGATGTAAGATTTGGAATGTAACGTATTTAACTGTACCTAACTTTTATTGATTTAATTATGATAACACGAGAACCATAAAGAGATGCCAATATATATTCACCTTTTACGTTTTTGGTGACACTGTGACGTCACTTATTTAACAAAAGTCAAACCTTCTTACAGAAATATAAGATATGATCAAGCACACAGTTTGTTTTGCGGAAAATAGGAATACTTTGGTTATGTCTTTTGCTGCCTTA
>KN882242.1:210752-222645 GCA_000934455.1 Apostichopus parvimensis
TTTTTTTTTAAATTCGGTTAAAACAGATAAAATGACGTTCTGAAATATTGCTTACATATTAGGTCACTTGGAATTGATTCCAAAATGGAAGGCTAACGTCGAGTATGTAGTAGATTCGGTTTCTAACATGTCCTTACGAATTGAAAAGTACTTGGACCTTGTCTTCGTATCGGTCTTTCGTGCTCGATCCCTAGTGGCTTGCTTTCCCTTAAAGTTAAAGAGTGTCACAGATAAAATAAGACTTATTCCCCGGTGCATCCTTTAAATAACTGATAAATCAATTCATCCGTGGAGCTTTCGCAATCCAGGCCATGGCAAGAACTAAATGCGTACCTTGGATTATAGAACCGTTCTTTTGCACATCTTTATCTTATGCACTAGCATAGGAAGAAATAGGCATGACGTGAATTTTGTCGCGGTTGTCTGGGAAAGACAATTTGTAGGTTAATGGCACTTAGAAACGAAAATTAGTCGAGCCGATTTGTAACTTGGTAGATTGTGTAGATTTACGTATGTCTGGACTCGTCTTTTGACAGAAATAGTTAAATAATAATCAATTATTCTTATATAGCGCTTTAAATGCAAATATGATCTCAAAGCACTTCACAATGAAGCAGAAAATTGATACAGCGATAAAATAAAATATTTAAAATTTTATATATTAAAATTGACAACATTGAACAAGGGCGAGCGAATCCCTTTTAAAAAATTACAAATTACTAAACAATAATGAAAACAACAAGACTAGATCCCTATAATGCACGAAGCCTTATATAACCCTTTTTTTTTGGGGGGGGGGGGGGCAGTCTAATACGTTTTTTGGGTGTGAGGTGTAATCAAGCGTCACGTCAGACTACCCTGCCATTTTTAAAACTCCAAAGTATCTTACTTTACTGTGCGATATGTTTTATCTAAGTAAAATAAGACGTATCAGTAACATGGATTTGTTCACCAAGATCCAGGTTCAAAATCCAGTGTCGTTGTACTCGAAAAGTATTTGGTACTCGGGTCCCTTTTGCCAGTACTCATACTCGGTGAATAATATTCGAATACTGATGGGCTCGCACTCGTCATTTAGTACTCGCCTTTTCGGATTCTGAAGTACTAGTACTTGTACTCGATTTAAAGTACTTGGTACTCGCTCAGTTACGAGTACTAATGTCAACAAAAGACCAACAGGAATCAGCAACTACCATTTTGGCGTTCCGTTGTATATGACTCTCTAATAGTATGTTATACTATACTCATGGGTGTCTATCAAGCAGTGTCATATACGTAACGGAATATAATACCAATGGTACTTACAGGCTTTGCGACAGATGACGAATGCATGATTGATGTATGTTGTTAACGAACAATTAGTAACATGATTTGCAGAATCCTATTAGTTCAACAACCCTGTGTGAAATAAAGTAGCTCGCTCGCCACTTTGTCGTTCCTAATATATTAGAAGAGACCTAAACCGAAATTGGCAAACTGTGACACGATCCGAGCAATGTCATCACATTTAACTGGTATATCATTTGCTTACAATAACCATCAGGGAGCAATTACATGCATAAAGTTCTTGTTCATTAAGAAATCAAAAGTTTCGAAAAGTACTCAGATAACAAAGTTCTAAGATGCTGTACTCGCACACTTGTACTCCGATCCTAAGAAGCAGTACTCCTACCACGGTACGTGGTACTCGGGACCTGAAGTACTCGGAGAGTACTTGGTACTCGGCTAAAAGTACTTCATTCATTCACTTGACTGCAATTCTGATACAATCAGATATTCTTCGATTAATAATAAAAAGATAAATGATAGAAAGTTACATTGTCTGAATATAGATATCTAATGTATGGTGACATATTTTATGATGGATGTTAAAACATGTAAAGCTCTCTCATGAGGGATTGCCTTATAAAATTAACACCTTTTGTGCAACGCGACATTTTACTTCAATGTTGACATAGACGATGACGTCATCAGTATAAGTAAAGCCTCGAAATATTAGTGTCAAAAATCCATCATGACATCAGAACAGTTCGGATCTAATTTCAATCGCTTTCGTCTTCCTTTAAGCTACAAAGGTTGATCTAAAAGTATGTAATTATCAGTGTGGAATTCCTAACTACATGAACAAGTTAAGTATCTCATAACGACAGGTAAGGGGCATTGGTTTACCTGTGGTTCTTAGTGACGTATTGGATTGTACACAATCAGCGTGGCGCTAACTGGCAGTGGAATGCGGCCAGTCGCAGGTATGTTTTATAAATAAGTGACTCTCTGTGCATGGGGTCATTGCAGGTATATGATTATCGACTGTGCTATAATGGTGATGCCCTGTTGTATGTTCTTAATATGTTAGTATGTTATTGGATCCCTTTTTAGTTGAAATAGACAAGTCCGGACCTATCTAATCTTGATAATGATTATGTTTGCCTATCTTATTTGACCTCGCGTTTCCCACGTTTCAGATGTCCAATAAATACCACTTTCAAAGCTGCTTTAACTTGTTTTTTCCGCGTAGGACGGGAAGAAAGAGAGAAAAGTGGGAGCAATACAATATCAATTACCTTAGCAACTTGTGAGGCAAACTTACAAATGACACGTAACGTGATGTAAATGGGTATATGATATGAGTTACCCTGTTGACCGGTTGGCATCCCTGATGGGCCCAGGTAGCATTACTCAGAAGGTTTATAGAAGTAACATTACTTCATAAGATCTTTAAAATCCCAAATCCAAAAGATGATGTCACCTTCCTCTAAATGTGCCTAGCAACTATAGTCCTACTTGTATCTGTATCAATGGGCCAGCTAATTTAGGTTTGTTATCTCTGTATTCTGTGCAATGTCTTCGCAGTGACGTGGGCATGCAGGATTACGAAGGAGGATGCATGGACCTTTATGAAAGGGCCAGAGGTAGATGACGGTATATATATATAGATGGTCCATAGACACACACCCTCCTCGAAAATCATAGACCACATTTAGACGTCAAATGGATCGTTCTGCAGTCATATTTTAGACCATAAATTAGATCTATAAATAAGTCTCTATGCAAGGTTGTGCCAACAAATACTATCGAATTTTGGTGGGAGTTTGAAATGGGATTGCACACCCGAAGAAGTGTTCTAATTTTTCCCCGTTTGAATGTAAAAATTCCCCCGACTGAAACTTCTCCCGTCGACTGATAATGGCCGTTGCACATTATGCCCATCCCCAAACCCTTTGCATGACAAACTACCGTCGTACCAGCTGCTAGTTGTAGTTTGGAAGTACGGCCAATCATTTCCAAAACATTTCACATTTTACAAAAGAAGAACACCTTGACATTAACCTTTAAACAAAGTTGCATTGTTTTCATTGCCCTTCCTCAAAGGACTAGCAGAGTTTATGTTGCCACCACAAAACCTCATGCTACACTAATTTTATTTACATCGAACCAAAAAAACTAAATGCTTGAGGATTAAGCTAGTAGTAGGGCTGGGTGGCTGTAAGTAAAATAAATGTCGTTTTTTCACCTGGTAACGTAGATCTCCCTTGAGTTAAGTTGTCAAGTTTATACTTTTATCACTGACTGCTCATTTCGAGTTAACAAACATGGCCCCAAAGTACAAGAAGAATGAAAGGTTAATTGCAGAGGAGAGGTAAAGACAACCACTGAGGTGTAATTGACAAAATGAAGAATACTGCGGGATCAATGACGACACCTCCCTCTATTCCCGGAGATAAAAAATGTAGCAGCTGTCCGTCACTGCGATGACTAATCTAAGCACTGTTTGTATCTAAAGTTAAAATAGTTTGTTCTATGTGCACAGTACACAGTACATGGTACATAGTGCATAGTGCACAGTACATAGTACACAGTGCACAGTGCATAGTGCATAGTGCATAGTGCACAGTGCATAGTGCACAGTACACAGTGCACAGTACACAATACACAGTGCATAGTGCACAGTGCATAGTTCACAGTGCACAGTGTAAATAAAACATCTCATGCAGTTAAGTACGAAAAAGCCATCCAATACAGAGGAACCGCAACTGAGTCCAGCTCATGTTAAGACAAAACAATTACGTGATTGTTGTGGAACATATGGTTTATGTTTAGATGAAAATAGCCAACCGAGATAAATGTCACTCTTACATTTCATACTGTTTCATTATGTTATATTCATGTTATATTTGAAGTTGTTACTGCCCATCACCAGACCGGATAGTGAGTCAGAACTCGTCAGTACTCATGTTACCTATATATTACCACTCGGTATTGTGGATTTGTACTAAAATACTCGTATTCAGGACATTTTGAATCGAAGTATAGGGAACTAATACAAAAGTACGTACTCGTACTGGTACTTAGAGCACTGTACTTGTGTATACTCATACTCATAGCAAGGGAAATTCTACTTGTACTCGTATACTTTTGTAATCGTATTACAATGTCTACTGCACAACGTTGTATTATTTACTTGCCTACATAGGCTTTGTTCTGTCTTTCTTCTTTGCCCCCCCCGACCCCCCTCCCCTCCCCCACGATAGGTTTTATAAAACATTGGATCATATACACCGTTGGCTCAGGTCTTACTGTTAGTAATGAGATTAAGCTCAACATTGGATGTACCAAACAGCGATTTTTTTTTATTTTCAAAAGTAATTCTGTAGAGTTGTTAACTGAAAAAGTCTTCAATAAAATGACCATAGCTTCAAACATATCCTAGAGTTATGAATTTCAGGGATTTGGGGGAACATTTCGCCCCGCGCCGCCCCCCCCCCCGTCCCATTTGCCTCTCAATGCGAAAAGTATACTCTGGAAGAAATTAATAAAAAAGGACTGTTACTATTATATTCTGCAGTTATGAGAATATGAAACACCCCCCCTCCTCAACAAAATATATATAAACAAAATGTAACCTTCACAATTTTTTTTTTTTTATTCAATGAATTTCTAAGTGTTGCCAAGAGGCAGCGATTACTGTTTTTCAGTCATGCTAATTAGCCACTCTAAATACACTTCTTTTATCAGTAAGATAAGGCATTCACCATGTGTAGCAGCAAGCTTGTAAAACTATAGTATGCTACAATATCCTACTACAAATGTTACATGTCAAAATATCATTGAAAAAATAAAAGCAACATTACTTGTTGATATCCATCATTTTTTTCCAGTAAAACCGAACCCGACGTGACAGATTTTATAGATCATATAGGGAGCTGTGATTACCTCTGTGAATTTTCTTAACTTGAGTGGACTATTAAATACACATATACCAATAAATACAAACAAATAGTACAATATTATGGCAAAAACGAAGCCCTCTCATTGCCAAGCACAGCCTTTATACCTCCTCCCCCAACCTCCCCCTACCCCCACCCCCTACCTGTACCCGACTGTTCCAAATTGAGTGTTCTTTACGTGGTGAGATATTAAGTCGCCGAATAATTAAGCTGCAGGAGTGTCTCTACTTTTTATGGAAACGTTAATGGGCCGTCAAAATATTAAGTTCGTTTTGTAGATATAACAACAATTTCAAATAAATTATTGATTTCTAGAATCTAATAAGTGAGGAATTCAACAGGTTGCTTGAAAATGACAAAATCACCACTTATAATATCTCAACAATTGAAATGTTGCAACAAAATGATGAAGTACGCTGAGAAAGTTATCATTTCAACAATTTGTAGCAAAAATGACAAAATGATCCTTTCAAAATCTGGTCAGTTTAATATATGGCAACAAAATGATAAATTACGCTCGCATTAAAATGTCATAAGTTCAACAACTTTTGGAGCAAAATGAAAATATAATTGATCTCTTATTAAAAAAAAAAATCTCGCCAATTCACCATTTGGTAACAAAATTATACACTCTCGCCTACGAACGTCATCATTTCAACATGTTTGCAGCAAAATTATGAATTCCAGTAAAATAACAGAGGGCAATCTTCACATTTTAACGGCGGCAATTTAACGTTTCCATAACTTTCTCATATCTCACAATTCATTTCAAACAAATCGTCAAGTGGTTTATCCACTGAGAACAGATGAATAATTTTTGGAATGATAAGTCAGTGTATATAATTAATTCATGGACGGCTCACAAAGCAGGTCAAAGCAACAACCTCTCCTTGCCCTCACTTAATCTTATAGGGATACTCCGATGGCTGAAGGTGATTGCTTTAACGAAAATTTGGCATCTTCAGATTAAAAACGCATCCTCATAGCATCACGAAGATATGATGTTTTTGTTTGTTTTTTCAAATTTGGGTGATAATTTGTTTATTGCATCTGGCTAAAACAGTATGAACGATGTCATTAAGAAAATTCAGCTGAAAATGTTTTCGTGTTCTCTTATGATAAT
This sequence comes from Apostichopus parvimensis, assembly GCA_000934455.1. NCBI lineage: Eukaryota > Metazoa > Echinodermata > Holothuroidea > Aspidochirotida > Stichopodidae > Apostichopus > Apostichopus parvimensis. The sequence goes on from KN882242.1 coordinate 217,101, forward strand.
TGACTCACTTATTAAAGGAAAAAGGGAAAATAATAATGCTTCAAAAATAAAAGTTGCAGTTTGATAAAATTCTTAATACAATGACCATTAACGGGCTAAGCCAACATTCCAAAGCTAGAATATTTTCAAGGATTAAAATAAAAACGAAGATTATAATAGGAAATTTAAGCTTTTAAAGAACATTTGCCCCTGTGACACCACAGACCACCTATACGATCAGAGGGGGTAGGAAGCTTCCAAAAGTGTGTGTGGGGGGGGACACAACACCAGAGGGGCACTTTATCATTCCACAACCACCACTTGTTATGCTTTAAACCGATACACACCGGCCATATCACTTAAATATATATGATGTGTTAGAATGCTATCAATACTATTTATTGAGATTGTTTATTGTTAACCGTGCTACAAAAAGATATGGGATGCCATTTTAAAAATAGCATGTACAGACTAAAAATAAATAATTAAAATAAAATATTAAAATTAACAAAGGCTTAAAGGTGTGAAGACTCGCGCACAAAGAAACGTCTCATGCCGAGTAATCTGACCAAGTTTCGAATGAGGTGTAACAGAAGTGTTAGACACCACCATCGATCCCAGAAAATACACACACAGCTTGCTACCGTCGGTAATTAGACACTAGTGTACAGTCAATACATATGCTACGGTCAGTACCCACAACACAGTGTACAATTTATTTGCACATTTTATTTGCCAGTAGGGCACATTTGCTAATTTGGAAAAAAAGTGGGGGGGCACTCCCCCCAATGCCCCCCCCCCGGCTCAGTAAGAATCAAGGGTAAAGCTATAGGCAAAAATAGTGACTGTTTTTCCTGGTTAAAATAGGTAACATTCATATAAACTTAGGAACAAGATATTGAGAATTTATTTGAACTTATAGATAAGCGATATATTTTCTGCTACCGGATATATCCTTTAAATGTAAATGAATATGTTTCATGAAACAGGAGAGTATACACGCAGAGATAAATGATAAATATCTCAGAAGAACTTAGTGATACATACAATGCGATGCGATGGAAACTTTTACGATATGTTGAAAATATGCTTCTTTTTGGGATATGATAGCCTGCATTAACATTCATTCAAATAAAATGTTTCAGTGGTTTAATGTTATATCTACATTCAGGAACAAAGTATAAGTTTGTCTCCTACAACATAAACCCGCATTGATACCCATTTGAAATTTTTAAAAAACAACTAAAGGCAAAAGTGTATTTACACCTCAATTTCCGAAAGTAAGAATTCACTTTCTCAGAGTGTCGAAAATGTGCCTCATACTTCGAGGGGTGAATGTGATTCTTACCGAAGGGTGATGCATGTAGATTTAGTTATAAACGGAGTGAGTGATTTCCCTGTCTGGATTTAGTTTGCAAAATTCACTTGCCTCAGGGAAAGACTGACTTTTCTCCTCAATAGAGTGAGCCTCCCCCTTTAGACACTTTCAAAGAGTGAATTCTCACTGTGTGGAATTATGAGTGTACCATTTTTTTTTTCTATATTTGTCTTCACAATTTGGTGTTACAGTAATTAACTGAATCGAAGAACGAAATTGTTGAAACCATTCAAGTTGCACATCAGGTCATTGGCAATTGCTTAAAAGCTTCCGGCTTTGTATTAGCGTAACAGATAATCGCAAATGTATACGCAGCAAAAACTAGGCTTGGGCGTAACTCTGCAGAATTCGCAGGGGGAAAGTTGTGACCTTGACCTAAGAGTGTTTTGTAGATTTCGACTTATCCGTGGATGTGGAGCAATATGTCACATCCCAACAATCACCGAGTTACCAAATGCACAGTAATGTACTTAATGTACAGTAATGTCTTATATTGGAAAATAAAATCAATATTTCTGCACTGCATCATATTTGAGAGATAAATTAAATAAAAGAAAGACACGGACGGACTGACGGACAAACCGACTAACAAACGCGGAACTGATATAACAGACATATAGAGACCAGGAAAAGGGCAGGCGCAATAAATACAGACTTACTGACAGACATACTAACTCATTTTGACATTCCTTGTTGCCTTCAATCTATCTTTCTAAACCAAGTCAATGTAACTTTCACCCCCAAAGAGCCCACCAAAATCCTCTGACAATTCTTTCCCATGTACAATTCATCAAATAAATCGCTTAGCAAGGTTAGCGAGGAGCTGCAAAATCAATAATTGTGTATAATTCGTTAACCAGTCACGTTCATAACGATCCATGTACATGGTGTGTGATATGCCTAAGATTTTAAATCATGATCTGAAGCCAATTTTGTATCTTTTTGACTTATACATCAGCCGATCCACACAGAGATTACAGTAACTATACTGTCAATCTTAAAGGTTTGTACCACAGTAAAAACTGGATCGTGCTGACAAATCTGATAAATTGGTACCATGTGCTATTAGGTTTACAGTAAGAACTGAGGACATTTGTAATTCCAACAAATCCTAAGCAACTAGATTTGTTGTGATTACATATATTCTCAGTTCTTACTGTAATCCTAATAGCACATGCTACCGATTTATAGCACGATCCGGTTTTAACTTTGGTACAAAATTTTAAGATTTACAGTAGTAACTGTGTTCTCTGTGTGTATCGAGTTTATACATGCAATATACAGTCGTAATAAGGGAAATTTACCTTCCTGAAGTAAACCTAAATATTTATCAGGAAATGTGATTACTATATATTTTACAGAGACCGTCGACAACCTAACACCAAACCGATTATGGTCAAATGCAATTCCGACAATATGGCAAGGAGTCATTAATGCTAAGAAATAATTGCGGCGGCAGAATAAATCATCTTTATATAAAATCAAATAAAAACACGCCCGTCATCTTCTTAAAATCATGTTCTCGTCATCTAAGTCTTATAATGTTCAGTTTCCTTTCACATATTGCCCGTCTGGGCTCCTTCCTTTTGGAGTTTATCTTTACAAGATCATGTATTGAATAATTTCAAACATTCCCTCTTTCCCCAAAATGTTTTGCGGAGGAGCCATGACTTTTAATCCACTTGATTACATTCTAAAGAGATATAATCGATTTGAGCTTATTATTAAAACTGCTAGTAGATATATTATTTACAGTTCAATGTTCCAGCGGTTATCTGCAATCTAATTTTTTGTTTAAATCTTTTTTTTTATAACACCCATTTCGTTAAAAAGTTGTTTTCCTTTCTGCTGTCAATATGGTTGGTATCTTTATTCAAACAACGTTAATAGGTGGCATTACTGACTATTAGGAAATGTAAATGCTGCAGTATACTCTGCTCCCCATGTGGTCGGTCAATAGTGAAATGTATATAATCCTTTTTCTCTCTGTTTTTGGTTAGATTTTTTATAACCTCCGGGCACAGCAATACCTGCAATAGAGTTACGAGCTTCTATAACAATGCGTGGCTCACTAATTTGGGAATAAATTCACTCAATTTGAATCCACCGCTGGATGCATACGACGTGAGAGAACTACGGATAAATAAATGCCAGCCATTTAGACTAGCCGGGGGTTTTTCTTTTATGAAGGTTATCAGCGAACATTAACACCACTTCATTTGAGACGCCTAGAAGGGAAATTAAGATTCTCATATTTGGGAGAGAGAAAGATATGGAGGAAGAGAAGAATTGTCGGTCCCCAGTTGCAAATTCATTTAAATGTAACTACGAATAATCAGTTTCGGTTTACATTCGGCACCAGACTTATTAGAAAAATTCCAGAAATGTAAAGTCAAAAAATTTAAAATTTGACAAGTGACAAGTCAAATTTATGACTATATCAGACGCCTGCATTGGTTTTTGGTTTTAACTAGGTTAGATCGGTGACTTGTTTCTTGATTACATCAGATGGTATATCAATGAATATGTATATAACAACACTTGACTGTACTCTCATCGACGCCATGGTATTGTGGTAATAATGCCTTTTGTTACAAACATTTGAAACACTTCACAAACATTCTCCAATTCGCGAGCTAAGTCCTAATGTAGATTCCTTTGCCAAATCATCAGTATTTGCCACCCAAATATGATACTAGAAAAATCAGATCTTTTCAACCCACGCTTGCATGATCAACAAGCATTTTTACTGCCACTAGTGGTTACCCGCACTGAGAAATTTATTGTTTAATCTAAAAAAAAAACAAAGAGGGGGGAAAAGTCAACGGCTCGGAACAATTTTGAGGACCACAACCTCAACGAAGGTACTTTTGATTTTTAACATGCTAACAATAGGGGCTTATATACATGATGGCATTTAATATGTTCTGCATGATCGCCTCCATGCGTTGTTTGTTTCTCAGTTTTAAAAAGGATTATCCAAAAAGGAAGTCACATACCCTGCAGACAAGTGACAGGTATAACTAGTTTAGTAAGATCTTACAAGAATATGAATTCGTAGTAACTCTAGCCGGTGCTTTTCTTATAGCTTCTGTACATTTGATACTTTATAGATGTAGTTAGGAACCCTTGATTGATTCATGTTCACGAGTCACACATCGGCTAGTCCCTTGAATACAGAGGCCTCGAGAGTCACGTTGGACACCCGGGGGCAACTATGTCACCGGGTACTAGTTTTGTATTATTCACTTTTCCTTCATAAATATATTATGAAAATTAGAACATCACTATCCTTTATTCCGACTATTGCCGGTCCTCTCCATATTTCACCTAATTTAACACCAGGCCGCGGTCAGTACCGATCTGACTCCTCCCCCTCTCTCCCCCTCTCTTTAGGACTGTCTGGCGAGAGAGTTGAAATGATTGAAAACTTTGCAAAATTGATTTAATGATGGGTGTCATGACAGAGGCGCGATGGGTTACAGGGACTCACTCTTCGATATACATGCACGTCTCGGTTGTTATTACTGACCAATCAAACTCAAATAAATGTAGTTTTGGGTGTCAAGCTATGTTATATATGCAAACTTTTAAAACTCAGCAAATATAAAACAAATATGTTTCCTCTAAGGAGAAAAAACAAAACCACATATTGTAGAAGTTATAAGTTACCTTTTCGAAAACTAAACGTTCAATCATATCGATAAATGATTACAAGTGAAAAATTAAATCTTGAATTAATGTTTCTCTTTTATTACATTCTCTTGCAACTAATTATATTAGAAAAATGGCTATCCACCTTACCTTCCCATAAACCGTCTTAAATAATCCTTCCATAAAAAATTTAAAAAAATAGATTAAAAAAACAACAACAGCAACAACCGCAGAGCAAAATGCCAGTGACCATGTTTATCTTCAGTAAGAGCGCCTGAAGATGAGACTATGCATAAAGAGGCTGATATACCCCTTGACGCGTGAAAACTTCGGTTACAATGTTCTTGAAAGAAATCCCTTGGCTGCTAGGCAAGGTCATCTGTAAGAGAGGCTAGAAATCTTTCCTTATTTTCTAGTTATCTTTCTTCTTATTATTTCAGTTTGTCTGTCGATGAGGACCAACTTAAGGGTATTACACATCTGTGTATATTTGTGTTCTTTTTTTTTAAACTTATAAGACAGATTTGTTTAAGT
>KN882243.1:95088-106108 GCA_000934455.1 Apostichopus parvimensis
CATCGTTAGATACAAAATTTGATACACATAGTAATGCCCTATCTTAATAAGTATCTATCAGATTTTGTGAAAACACTTGGAAAAGATATTATAAACCTATACCTTAGCGCATGTGCTAAATTTTGCACTAACTTCTAAACACTGCCCATTACATATTTCAAGCAATAAAAAACTGAAATTATTAATGGTAAAAGAGAATAATATAAGCTACGTACGGTATTTCATTATTAGGTCAACAGTAGATTATGCGTGTCCTTCTCAAGGTACTAATGTATAAATTAACACTCACATTTGTATATAAAGGCTACATATCGTCATACGGACCGAACACACACATATGTATATATCAAGGCTACATAATATCGCCATGCGGTCCGAACAACAGATAGGGTGTTCGTTTCCTTTCCCTTGCTTTCGGTTAGTGATTTACTTCGATGAATACACAATCCATGATCATCACTTACCCCACACCACCCCATACTCCTCCCCCTTCCGTCTCTCATCGGTAATACACCCCATCAGTGCCCCTCTCAGTTGATAACGTGCCTTTTGTTGTTGTTGCTTTTCGATATAAACGTGAAACCGTTATTTATCTAGATCAAAATCACACACGATTACGTGTATTGAGAAACAATTATCATAGGCTGTCTACCACAAGAGAGAAATTTTGTCGGAAAGAAAGAAAACCACACCAGTCAAAATATCACTGTGGTGATTGGTCTGTTTGTCATACTCAAATGAGGTAGTCTAACAATGTTGTTGATCAAGCATGGTGTACTGTAAAAAACACGCTACCGTATAGCGAGAAGGAAGTCCTCTGAGCACCTGAACATCCGTTTACTGAAAAAAAAGACCTAAAACTTTACAAGATGTGCCAGGCATGGCCAATGATCAAGGTTGAATGTACTTTTTTTTCTGTTTCTTGCAATTAGTGTAGCTATACGTTGCTAAATGTTAAAGGATTAGTTCAGGTGTCACAAATGCTTATCTTATATGAAAGAGGACAATAAAAGAAACCCAATAGTGAAGAAATTATTCAAATATCTTTTTCCGTTTAGGAGATATTCAAGTTTAAAGTTCTATCCGATTGTGCAGAAACTGCTGAAATCAGACTAGCTGTGACGTCATATCATCACATTCCTGCATGAAAAGTCTTTGTTATTTTATTAAAATATTTTGTAAGATTTTATGACAATTACAACCAAAAGATACGTCAGGAGATCTCATATGTGTCAAGGGAAGTATTTGAGATTTAACATCTGAAGAATGTTTGATTATATTTTTTTTAGATTTGTGGAAAAAAATGTAATTATTTTTTAATGAAATATATTGACACATGTTAAGGAAGTGAGGATGTGACATCACACCCTCTCAGTTAGTCTTTCTACACCAGTCATTTGCAAAGAAATTTTGAAATCTTCAAAGTGTGATATCTCCTTAACAGAGAATGCTATCATGGTAGTTTCTTCACTATTCTGTTTGTCTTTTTAAGCTCTTTCATACAAGATAGACATGTCAGACACCTGAACCAATCCTTTTTAAAGCAGCTTATTTTCAGTTGATCTAGAAGTTTAGGAAGTTTGATGTTATTCGATACTTAACTGTGGCGTAGGGAGCTTATCAAAAGAGTGTGTGTTGGGGGGGGGGGCAGAGACATTTACCAGTGGGTTCTGACACTGGCGGATCCAGGGCCTTTGTTAGGGAGGGGGCCAAAGTGGCTTTAGAGTGATATGGGGGAGGGGTTTAAGGGGCGGTGCTGAATGCCCACAGATGCAATTTGGGGCGACAAAAGTGTACAATGGTGATGTTAATTTACTTCTAAAAAAAATGTTTCCCAGGTGTAATTTTCTAAAATATTTATAAAACAAAGTTGGGATCATCTTTCTCAAGAAATTTTATTTTTCATAGGTTATAAATTTCTTACAACCAGCCTGTAACTGCAAAATGGTGATAAACTGTAAATCCTCATGCCCATACATTTAATTTTAAACCAGAAAACGAAAAGGTTTAGACTAGTCTACCACTGCTATTCCTCTCGATTTTTTTAATTTCCAATCATATGATTTAGCGGATGTTCGGAAACACTTTTTTGCTCACCTTTGGGGGGGGGGGCCATGGCCCCCGTTGGCCCCCCTTGGATCCGCCAGTGGGTTCTGTTCATCGTCTGTGGTCTTTACCAATCGAATTATAGCTAGGTTTGTAGAACATGATGCAATATTACCCAGATTGGACATTGTGAATTTTCCTGTTTCGTTATTTCAATATGATACAAAAGATCCTGAATTGATACAGCCTCCTCATGACTTCCAAATGTTACGTAATATAATCTTAGATATAACCGAGTCATGAGATTTAAAGAAATGGTTCGCATTATCCATCATTGCATGCAGTGTGGGCCTATTAGGCATAACCCACTGCATGGCAGTTTGGAACAATTGGCCGTCAAGTTATCTGAATATTTGAACCGATTAGCTCTGAAATAAAGGATTTAACGTTTAGCCTATATGCCATTTTTTAACATCATCACGGCGTAGAAAATGGATTTACATCATTCTTTTGATCTCATAGGGCGATCTTATTGTGTGGCTGTAAATATAGCCTAGGCTAGTAAGGCTACCGCTACTTAATATTATGCTGGTGGAAAAAATATGTGTTACCTTATGGTGCGCTACTGAAAATGTCACAATTAATACGTTATTTTGTTGTATATTTTTCTCTTCAAGATTTGTCATGGGTTTTTACGGCAAATAATGACTTGCTGCCACATGGGTTGTTGCCAAATCATAGCCCTTTTTTATTATAACATAACTATATTGGTTATACTAGTTCAGTTCCTACGCCTGTCAATTTATGATGGTGACCAAGAACTTGCAATTGGCATATTTCAATGGCATATTTGGTGGATCAATTCTGGTCGAACTGATTACGTTATAAGTCTTGTCAACAATAACAAACCATCAAGGCACATTTTACCTTCGGGAAATAGGGCTGCCTAAATTGTACAGATACAAGTAAAAGCTTCCGAATGAAATGGACTTTTTCTCGAATATTTAGTTCATCATACTTTGCACATGGCTTGGATGTACATCGTCATATCTCTGGCAGCCTTGATTGTCATTTTGTTAGCATTGTCGAGGTCAGAAAACCATTAAGATATAGGCCTAACTTGGCCACTACACATTAGGCTATAGTAATTTTGTAGGCGGTAACCGTAGCCTAATGTTATGGCCTAGGCTTACTGTACGTTGTTGGTAAAATATCCTCTAGGCTTACTATTGCTATTGGTTAATCAGTGTCAGCATGGAAATTTGAGCAGGGAAATGAAACCTATTCAAAAAGGGATTCATGCCAACGTTAGCTCACTAGGAGTAAGAAGTTTAGGCCTACAGTAGGTAATTTTCTGTGACAGGTTCTGAAATAGATTGTGATCCTTACCCTAGCCGGCATGAAATTGTAGGCTGGCTAACTGGGAATGGTAGGCGTACATTTAAAGTGCTAATAAAATTGCTGTGAGTCAACTCCAGTTTGGATATTTCAGTAGTTTGTTGGAAAATTAACATAGAACTTCTGATTTTAGTCTTGAACTGCCATTAGGTTAGTAGGCCGAGTACTAATTATTTAGATCAAACGTTTGATTGTAATTTATTAATTTATTGCCACAAATAGCCTGATATGGTATCAAGATTTTCAATGATGTAATAGTATCAAATAAGGTATTTTCTAGCCACAAAACTGCACAACTGAAGATCTTACCATTAATTTTTGCAAATCATGAAAGTGTGCTTCACTTGAACTTTGAGGTCTGTATATCCAGCACCACTGGCAGAACAGCCAGTTAGAAATATTGTTATACAATATTATACACTTCTAGCTTTGTGGTAGCATTCTTCCCAAAAAATCGGTGGTCTGCTTCCAAGTTCCATGCAAAATTAACATTGATTTGCATGGTTATATCATTATGGGAGGTGGAAGGGAGGTTGAATATATACTTTGTAATACTTATAGTACTAATATATAAATTTGATCGCAACAAGAAAATTTTTCTAAAAGTGTGTGATGTCATCTTGCCAAAATGGTTATTTGTTAAATAGCTGTTACTCTTATGAGTGACCCCGCACCTCATTTGTGTGTAACATTGCACTAGACTTTGGGGATACCGAAGTTAACTTAGTGAAAGTGAAACCAATATTTCACAGAAATGTGCATTACAGTCAGGCCTTATTATTAAAAAAAATTTTTCAAAACATAAATGTACAGTGTTGATGATTCTATCTTCAATCGCATTTTTAAGTGTAAATCATTGTCTATGTAATGTGATCATACCGTGTGTCACTTTTTAAATTATGTATGTTGAGAAAATACTTTGTCTACTGTACAGTACAGTAGGTAATTTTGCAATACTTACAGAAAGGTGCATACTGTATACAGTAGTTGTTTATATCAAACTGTCTGCTGATAAGATGACAGGATAAGCAGTAGAACTGCATTCATGGTTTTAAACACACACTCCCTTTTTTCTGTCTTTTTCCATGAAATAAATCAGTTCCCAGATCACATTTCAAAGCTGAGATGAAAAGGAAAAATAATTTTGCTATTTTAATTTAACCTTAATTTACAGTACTAAGCTTCTGTACTTGTGACTGATTTTGTGATATTCCATTGACCTTTCTTTCCTCAGTCACCATGAATAAGTTCCATTATATTGCAAGTCATACTGGGACCATTTAGGCATTTACATGCAGTTTCTGCAATTAACCCTTCTAATTGCTTATATTTTTGTGCCACCATTCTCAGAACCTTTGCAATCGTCCTGGGTAAAATCTTGACGAGGATCGTGAAGCACGATGTTTCCATAGACTACATCGGATTCTTTTCACTGAAGAATGTTGCTGTCAGCTTCTTAGATAGCAGTGTGGTAAGTCAATGAAGGATTTGTGTTGTAAACTATGACATTCCTGATATTTTTTTCTTTTTTGACCTATACTTTCTTATCTCGCACTTGAAGTTAGGAAGAAGTACATTTTCGTGAGGAACACATTGAATTCATGTACGGCAGTTGTGTAGAATGTGGTACATGACAACCAGAAAAATAATATAGAAATAGTTGCTTATGAAGTGTGTCATAGATATTTTATGAATTGGCATTAAACAATGTGTCATCTAATTGAAAGTATAGAATGTTTGCAAGTTGTACAGTATGTTGAGCTAAACTATTGCTAGATACAGTATTAAACTAGCTTGAAAATTGATTGAAAAAGAGTGGAATTTAGTATTAAAAAAATAGCAGAGGGTTTGCATGATTATAAATATATATAGCATTAATTTCTTTCATATTGTGAGATTGCTACAGTATTTCAAAAATATTTCTGTCGCTGATTAATATCAAAAATAGTCTTGCAGTGCAATTACCATACAATGACCATCAGTCGATAACAAATTTGTTACTGTTTTCGAAGCCAGAAGTGCAAGTATAGATAAATGACCTCACGTGTGTGTGTGGAAATTGATTTAACCAGCACTTTCATATGTACATACATGTACACTTGATTGTGACTCCTGCTACAGTATGTCAACAACTCTTAATGTTAAAAATATTCTCCATGGATCCATCTTGCAAATCTTCATAAATTTTAGTTGATATGTCTGCGGCTTGAATTCATATTCTTGTCGGGACTGGAGTTGGTATGTGTGTGGAATTGATCTGGCCGAACCAGCACTTTTATTCGTATGTATGTACATTACCCTTGAGTTATGCCAACTTTTACAGTATGTCGGTTACCTCATTTATAATTAAAACACCTTTTTTTTTGGTATGTTTTTCTTAATTAATGTTAATGATTTTCATTTCTACAGGTTGTGGATGAAATATGGGTCTCCTGGCGAATATTCAACTCAAAACAAAAGTAAGAATAGGACTCGAGTCATGTGGCACTGCTAGCATGTAACATTAATGATTTCTGTCACTGTCATTTGCGGTACTGTACCTGCCAACCTGTAAAACCTCAATCCATTTTGACATTCTGGTCTTGAAAAAACAAGAGATGCTTTGAAATGATACAATCAGTTGTGATTGGAGCTAATTTCAGCTAAATTTCTTGTCATAGAATGAAAAAATTCCCTTTTCCTATGCATGGCACAACCAGTTTACTACTAACGGTACAACTTTTAGTCATACTAGTTGGATACAAAGACCTGTTTGTAATCATACTCTTAAAAAACTCTTTTTTACCTTCCCTGTGGTTCTACACAGCCTCTGTAAACCTGATTTTCAATACACACGATTCAGCTATACGTCAATCCTCTATGAGCCTCTCTTCTATCGTAATTATCTAGTCTTACCAGACATCTAACTTTTACACTGTTGAGAAGCGAATTTCTTCCCAAACAGGCAAACTTACACAAAAGGTGATCACAAAACTCTTTTAATATGATCAGCTCCATTTTTGTCTAATTTTGTACAGCATTCCCACATTTAACAATTAATGAGTTTTGTAACATTAATTTCTTATCACAAAAGAAAAAAAAAGGTCAGTTTAAGTCAATACAAAGGGGAAGGAAAGGAGAAAAAACATACAGCATTTATACTTTAGGTTGAACAAAAAGTATTATTTTTAATTTTTTTTTTAAATTTAACCCAACCGTATGTTTCTTACAATTATATTGTCATTGATGTACTGCAGATATCCAGCAGCTCTTCACATTGGTGATGTCAGAATCAGGGCTGATGCTGGGGTCAAGTGCAATACACCTCCTCTTCCCTTACCAACAGAAGAGAGGTCCAGACGAGAGCAGAATCAATCCTCAGGTAGGTTGTACGGCCACTCTCCTCATATTAGCAAGACCAAAAGAAAACAATTTAAAATCAGTTTAAAAATAGACTCCTAGGGTAGCAAGATACTTTTTGCAATTTAAAGAAAAAACAATTATCTTACCCATAAAGGTTTGAACATCACATGGTCCAATTGTAATACCTACTGTAGTAGATATATCAAATTTTATCAATCAATCAAACCTGTGATATGCAAAATTAGGTATGGTTTCATTACATATACCGGTGCTGTGGCCGAGCGGATAAAGGCGGTAACATTTGAAGCAATGAGTCTTAGCAACCGGGAGGCTCTGGGTTCGATACCCGGCCAGGTCATAGTAAGGTGGGTTCTACATCCAAGATCAATGTATGGTTTCCCCATTTGAAATGACTTTCTAAATTCAGAAACATTTCAAATTTGAGTTAAAATGTTGCATTGGAAGCCACCCGAAGCCTAAGTTGTGATCCATTAGCCCTTGCTGGTTTCTCCCACATTTGTGGTCGCTTAAGAGTCCTACAAATAAGCATAATTTATTTAGCAAAGTCCTCCCTCCATCCCAATCCCCACCTTCCCCTCACTGAAGACAATTGATAATGACAGAAGTCAGAGGGGGGTATGTTGTAGTTGTTGATGATTTTCTTTAAATTGTTACCAATGAGGGGCGCTTACATGGAGACAGAGTGCTCTAACCTTAGTGGAGACAGGTCAGTATTGCCTGTCAAAGACTCTCAAGGAAGTTAACGTTGTACCACATTAGTTCAGTACTGAAACGGTAACATGTTCAATTGAATGTGATCAGTGAGAAAACTTCTTAGTACGTCATGAACCACACGAACAATTATAAGCCATCGACTGGGAAAGGTTAACAAAAGTGTTTCCTGCTTTAGACAATGAAATGAAGAAAAATTGATATCAGGTATTAACGTTTCACTTTTCATCTAGAAGGAAATATTGGTGAGTAAGGAAATTAGAAGGACGATATCTAGGGGTCCTACACTTCTGATTTGATAAAAGTTAATACGTACTAAAAAATTGTGGAACCTTAGAAGAAGAGTGAGTAAGATGAAGCCAGTCCAGTTGTTTATATATTTATGTTTCAAATTACTCCTACTGTACTGTTACTTGCTGATGTTCGGAAAATGTTCTGCGTAAATATGCTGTATATGAGATTTAAAAATTTCTGATAGCATTCATGCTATACACTCTCTCTATCACAGAAAAATGTGAAAGAATTTTGATGAAGTAGGAAAGTTTTTGAGTACAGTTTGAAATCCAATTTTCATATCATCGGTGGGGGGAAGAGTGGATAAAGGTGGTGGCATTTGAAGCAATGAGGCTTAGCAATCGGGAGGTTCGGGTTAGATTCCCAGCCAGGTCTTAGTAAGGTGGGTTTTTCATCCAAGAGCAATCTACGGTTTTCCCGTCTGAAATTTCTAATCTGACTTTCTAACTTGAAAATTCAAAATGTGAGTTAAAATGTTCAATTGGAAGCCACCCGACGTGTAAGTTGTAATCCATAAGCAATTGCTGGCTTCTGCCACATTTGTGGTCGCTAAAGCGTCGTGAAAATGACTGCTGATTATTTTTATAATTATTTTACCTAAATGTCTATACATTAGCCTACAAAAATACTATAAAAAATATACCAAATGTATTCTTGACTTCAATCATGGTGTAAATGGTGTTAGCGATGTCTTTTGATGTGATGATTGTTGACTAAAAAGAAGGGTTTTTGGTTTCATTTCCAGGCTCTTCTGGCTTCTTGTCACCTTGGGTGATCTCTTTATCAAAGTCACTTATCACTGTAAGTATTATAGTATTTTTATTATATTCATTTATTTTATATTTATTAAGTATAATTCCTACCTTGTCTGTGACTGCTATTGCATCATGATGGTATGTTTACTGTAGTATTGTACTTGTACAAAAATTGTCTGTGAAATTTTTGTGAAAATAGTCTGCACAAGCACAAAATGATTCAAGCAAGATTAGTGTTTTTTTTGGTGTTTGTAGACCTGTTTATTTACCAAATACATCACAAGAGTAATATTTATCAAATTTATTAAGAAATCCTGTGACACAGGAAGAAACCAATTGATTGGGATATTCTTGTCAGTCTTTTGAAATAATCACTGCGAGAACATATAAGAACACAGGTCTGAGTACCATCACGGGTACGACCATGTAAGAACACAAGTCTGAGTACCATCACGGGTACGACCATGTAAGAACACAAGTCTGAGTACCATCACGGGTACGACCATGTAAGAACACAAGTCTGAGTACCATCACGGGTACCACTATGTAAGACCACAAGTCTGAGTACCATCACGGGTACCACCATGTAAGAACACAAGTCTGAGTACCATCATGGGTACCATCATGTAAGAACACAAGTCTGAGTACCATCACGGGTACCACCATGTAAGAACACAAGTCTGAGTACCATCACGGGTACCACTATGTAAGACCACAAGTCTGAGTACCATCACAGGTACCACCATGTAAGAACACAAGTCTGAGTACCATCACGGGTACCATCATGTAAGAACACAAGTCTGAGTACCATGACGGGTACCACCATGTAAGAACACAACTCTTAAGACTCTGAGTACCATCACAGGTACATCACAGACTCACTTCAAGCAGACCTGCATTTTGGTCAAGTACTAGTCATGTTGATCATTATCCCGAGGTGATTATATCTCGTTCTAACCAAACCGTTCTCTACACTTGAATTAATGTTTTCAACTGATTTTAGTAAAGTATTGTGATGCGTAATGTGATGTGTGAGATAAATTATGCATAAAAGTCTGGACTGTTTTTTTCTAAAACTCTTGCAGTTGATGTCATTCCATCTAGAAGCTATTAATGTGATGTTCCTTAACACGGTCGGAGAGGACTCTCTGCTTCATATCAGCATCAACAAATCGCATTTTGAAGGCTCTTCTCAAACAAGCAGGTGAAAACAGTGACTACTATTGAACAACGTACAAGCTTTATCTATAGATTTACATTCAAGACTTGGTTTCCAATGTCTTGAACCAATACAGATGCAAGCAGTCTTTAACTACTTACAAATATAACAGCAAGGGGTTTTTCACAAAGCCAAAACTTTCATATATTTATTAACTAAGAAAGAAGAGATAAGTTTCAGAAACAAAAAATATTAGCTGAACTGAACTTTTTGATATTCAGATTCACAGATGGAAAGAATAGAAAATGGAAAATCTTACTTGCATATCTATATTATGCAGGGTTTCCCTAACTTTATCCCCCCCACGACCCCCAACTTTCGAGACACGTCTGAGTCATTATTATACTATAATACGCATAACAGCCTGTGTCTGTTTAATACTTCAGTTATTTATCACATGCTTGGTACGGTACTACTATGGCAACATACTGTATGCGTATGGAACGCAAAAAGAGTTTGTCGACTTTTGTGCATTACTAAATTATATGATATAAAAGATTTAAGTTTAACAAAAGTACTCTAGTTTTGACTTTTAGAAACGTTTCACGAACCCCCTGGGATGGACTCTTTGTACCCCCCTGGGGGTTCATGCACCCCAATTAGGGAACCCCTGATATAATATGATCTTAAAATTTCACAAATGCATGTAGCTTATATTAAGCGTCATTCATTATGTTTAATTAGGACTCGTAACCAAGAACTGCTCTAAAAGTAGAATGGTTCCTTGTAACTGCAGATGCATTCTTTAGCTTGGTTTTGAATATTGTGACGTTATATTATTCACCAGGTTTTGGTATTAGTGTATGACCAAATGCAAACACCGCTGTAAAGTAGAACAGTTCTTTCTAACTAACCACACATACAATTTGTGAGCTTATGTTAAGTATTTTTCACAAGGTTATCAGTATGACTGGTGACCAAGCCTCCCCCCCCCAAAAAAAAAAAATAATTATGATGGATTAAGATAAGAATGGTCTTATATGGTTCAAACCCCATTCAGGGAGTGATGGCAATCATTTCATTGAGACAGTGACAACAAATTTAATAAAATTCAATTGCAAGTGGCATCTGTCTTTTCCATTTATTCATAACTGCTTATTTTTTTCTCTGTTGTTTCAGAAAATTGACAGGACATTTGAGTGTTGGAGAAGCATCTGTGAAGGTTCTTAGCAGCACAGAAGCAGTAAGTAAATATTACTAAGGGATGAAGAGATAATCCTCAGTACCCAGGCCC
>KN882243.1:106650-117915 GCA_000934455.1 Apostichopus parvimensis
GCATTGTAAGTACTAACAACACAACAAGCTCATGACAGGTTCCCTAATCGCACAGTGAAATGTAACAATGTTCAGTTCAGTGCTGTAGTGAGGTTAGCATTGTAATGTACTAACAACACAGCAAGCTCATGAGAGGTTCCCTAATCACACTTACAGTGAAATTTCACAAATGTTAGAAAAATGTGCAAATATACATATTAGTCCTAACATATGCCTAACTTGAATATTTAAAATTACAGGCACTGTCTGTTTCATAGCCTCCAGTCAACACTCCCCACCTAGTTATCTAACACTGTATGCTAGAAGAACTGTGATGAATAACTGTTATGCTTAAATCATTAATAGAAAAAAAAATAGCAGACGATTTGCTTTTAATATCTATTACCTTAAAACCATCTGTTTTGCCTGTTACAGTCTTTATTGCTGAACCAACCTTTTCTCCCATCACCCCAGGGCAGTTTGAGAATTCCATTTTGGGAGCTGCAGAACTCAACTGCCTTTTGTTATAAACTCAAACTGATATGTGAGAGATTTTAATTATTAAACAAGTTTGATATGGATGACTTTTTTCTTTTTAAATTTCATTACATGTGAAAATCATTTACAAGGTATGGCATGCGAGTCTCTACTTCCAGTCATATATTTAATTAAATTTTGATATTTGATATTAATCAATATATTAATCATTTCTCAGCAATCTAAACAAAAGAAGTCCTTCGTCTTGCAAGCAAGAACGTCCATCAATGCAGAGGTGGTTTTGAACTTGGCCGACAAACTTTGCGATGTGAGTCTGGGTCTTTGCCTTCTCTTGATTTTGACCGAACGTTATTTTCACTTTCCAATATCGTACCCTTTTCTGCATCCCTTTGTTTTATGCCATTCTAATGAAAGATAATTTTAATTATACTTTGAACAGATTTTTGCGTTGTTGCATTTTGTAAATAATTGTGGCATGCCTATGGTGTCTTTCTCAAAAGGTGATGGCAATAGTTCAAACTTTAGGTTTATTGTCGTTCGTATATTTTCTAAATTAATAATCTTAGGTTTTCTGTTAGATTCACAAGTAGGGCTTGTGGCTAATGCAATTGTTTGTTAACACTAAAAGTCTATTCATGAATGTTTTTCTCTTTTAAGAGGAGGTGGGGGGAAGTAGGGGTGGGAAGTTGTTTAAAGCTAAATTGTATTCATCAACTTTGTTCTTTTAGGAGGGTGAGGAGGAGAGGGGGGTGGGGTTTGTTTTAAGCTAAATAGCCCCTCATCTGATCAGGCCCTCGCCTCCACAGTCAGACTGTACTTTACCATGAAATTTTGCATATTTTTGTTTGTTGACATTTTAATACATCTCAAATTGTATTCATCAAGTTTATTATTTTATGAGGGTGAGGAGGAGAGGGGGGGGGGTTGTTTTAAGCTAAATAGCCCCTCATCTGATTCGGCCCTCACATCCACAATCAAACTGTAATTACCATTTTGCAATTTTTTTGTGTGTTGACATTTTGATACATCTCAAAGTCTATTTTTTGTTTTTTTAGGAGGTTGAGGAGGAGAGAGGGGGGGGGGGTTAAGCTAAATATCCCCTCATCTGATTTAGCCCTCCTCACAATCAAGCTGCTCGTACTATGATATTTTGCATCTTTTTCCCAGGTGGCGTCTGTCAGCCTTACAAATACATCTGTATCCATTGTGGATGGTATGTATTATTATTAAAAGAACCAAAAGCAGAAAAGGTGGAGTGGATGGGGAAGAAGGACTTTGAAAATATAAAACATATCTTGTCTATAAAATTTTATCAGCATTTTCAGTAATAGGCAGTACATATACATTTTATTACCTCCAATCTACCCCCCCCCCTCCCCCCCCTCCCCTACACAAAATTGACAGATATTTATGCTACTTCACTTGTGGTTACAGTTTTGCTATATTGAAAAAATAATATAAAACAGAGAAATGTTTCTTTACAGAAGTATTCCAAAAATTTTGTATATTTCCCAAACGTAATATACATATATACATGTAGAAGCTTATCTGCACCGGAAATATCCTTTCCATGGACTGGTATTAATTAATCGTATAAAATCTTCCTTTTAAATACAATTTTTTTCAAAACTATAGGTCCTTCGATGTCAATACACTTTTTTGTTACATCTCTCTTACAAAATTATTAAAGCCAAATTTGTTTGATGTACCTAAATATAATTACAAAGTAGGGTTTGCGCTTTGATCACACTCACGCAAGTTCAGAGATTAACGAGCCCGGTCCTGAACCTTGAGTTCAACTCAAGTCTTTGGTTACTGAACCCTTCTGTCTGCTGGTATTAAGCAAATGTAAAAGCAAATTTGGAAGGAGTAAAAAAAAAAATTTGATTGTTACTTCAGTATTTGAAATGAACTATGACTCGTCAAGCTAATAACCTATATTAAAATTAGATTTTGGTATCAGACAGCATGAAAAACTAAATTGTGACAATCAGATTGATCAGTCTAATGGATGCTAGGATTAAGTGGATAAAGGCAGTGGCTGTATAAGAAGTATGTATGTATTGTATGTATTTTTAGATCCTCCTGCAAGCAGGAACTCGCGAAGAAGCCTCATTGGCTTATCAAAGCCGCAAGCTGACCGAAGTCAGTCTCTTTCATTCATATTTAACGTCCATGATTATGAATTGTCAATTGTCAACAACTCTGTAACTGGACGACATACATTAATCTTGGAGTGACTCGAACTCGGGCACCTTATGATTGAAAGGCACCGGCGTTAACCACTGAGCTAACACTTCTAGGAATGAAACCAAGCCCTGGCCAGGCAAGTTAGATGGATAGGTCATCCAGGTAAAAACTCCACGGTTTTCCCATCGGAAATGGTCTTCCAAATCGACAGAAATCCAAAGTGAGCCAAAGACTCTAAAATTGGATAGCCATCGGATGTGAACTCGTTATCGTTTTTTTCAGTTTCTCCCTCGTAGACATGTCGCTGCTTAGCGTCATAAAAATAACTGCCTTCCGGGCTAACATATATATAGATGTAATTGTTTGCTCAGGTGCAATATCCCTCTGTGTTATCCGTATTAAACTAGACTGATATTTCGATACAATGGTCTTCCCAGAATTTGTGACGACTTTACAGAAACATCTCCAGAGTTTGCCTCGTCGGAAGAAAGAAACGTCAGGGGTGAAGAGAGATGCTAAGTTGCAAGAAGTGTTACAGAAGATTCCAGGAGTAAGTAGAGAATTGATAAATCTATCAGGGTTTAAGGGATAATGAAGCCTGGGACTTCAGATGGTACTTATAATGCAATTGTTCCAACAATTGTTCCAATATTTTTATCAGTTGTTCTTTGACTGAGGTTATAATATTTTGAAGTTTATGCATTATTTTTGGATAATTTTATACAGATTGTGTGCAATACTTTATAATGTCATACCCCTCCACAATTAAAATTTACTTCAATTTTAATTTCTTAGAAGTTGTTGGATCATACCTGCTGATCCAATGGCATGTGCAGAGGAGGGGGTAGTGAAGGGACCCTCTCCCCCCCCCCACACACATCATCAGTAGGGCAAAACAAATTCTCTATCCTGTGAGAGTTTATACAAAGTTGTATTAGTATAGATCTTAAAACAATAACCAACTCTGTTTTCATTTGGGAGGAAGTGAAGTTTAACTTGGTTTTAACTTTTGTATGGAATAAGTTCTTCCAGTACTGATACTTTTGGTAGTTTCACTCTCAATTTAGAATGCTTCAAATGTTTCTTTCTTGCCCTTAGGAAATACAGCTTACTTTGGATAAAACAGATTTAAGCCTCACATCTGGGACAGGTCAAAGGTGAGTCTATGCAAAGCAAAGTACAAAATTTCTTACAGGAGAATTTTGTTTTTTATTCAAACTAGTTAATATATTTTTCAATACCACTGCATGATTTCTGTTTATCCCTGTTGCAGGTCATACAAAATTTGTACAAGTTTTGTATAAAATGCTTCCTTATTTCAATTATAATCGACGTACTCGGCTCAGTTTTGATCATGTTTCGACTATGATGATGATTCTGAAGCTATCTATTTATATAAGTGTCATTTGTATTCCTTGCTTTATTTTTTTATTGGTTTCCTTGAAGCTTTCTGCTTAATCCCTAACTGTTCGGAGGACAAAAATTAAATTTAAGAATTAAAACTAAATGAAAGGAGAACATTATGTTTGACATCCTTGTTGAAATCTCTGTGAAATGAAATGCTTTGAAAAACATAAAACCAATATTTGTCAGTGTGCATCTATCTATGAAATCATACTTGTTTGCTTCAGGTTCACTTTTGTTATTACGATACATGTTTGTCAGCTTTAAATGTTGGTGTCTCGAAAAAAGATATTATGTGGGAATTGATCGCAAATTTACACCGGGATGCTTAGATTATGTTCTTCTTTCATTTAGCTGAAAAAGTTTGTTATTTTTTCCCTATGGAGTACCTTTTAATGTGCTCTTCCATCTGTGCGTATATATAAAACAAGCAAAATTGTATGATTATCAAACTGTTGTGTGATTCCAACTGCTTGTGCAAATTATATAGTTTCAGGGTCATAGTTTATACCAATGTATGTGTTTGTGCAGTATATACCTGATATGAAGCTATGAATGGAAAAGTCAATTGTTTTTTTATCACTGATTATCTGTAAAGATCATGCTTTTCTTCATTCTCAAGATCAAAATATGAACATGTACATTCAAATTATTTTTTGTATCATATTTTGTGACTTAAGATAGAGATAGGGCCACATGTGGGCAAAGTGTGGGCCTACGGGCCGCAAGTGCCCAGCCGAGGCAATGTTTATGCTGCTCATGGAAAGAGATAAAATATGAATGTGGCTTACATGTGGAACCAATTAATATGGTATAGTTTATAAGACCTACTTATGATAGGATATTTCTGAATATATTTCTACGTATTAATAATGCACAGAAATTTCTGACCTGTCATTTCCCATATAATGTAATATTTTTTATTTGTTGTCATCGGAGTTGGTGCATCCTTAAGGTGTTTGTACCCACGGGATGGTTAAAAAAAATTCACTGTAGCCGAAAAGATTAAATTTTATGCCAACCTCTGATGTAGGCAATCACAAAAAACCCTTTTAGTAGTTACATAGCAACTATCTCGTTACTCTCACCTATGATTTCATGTAGCAAGTATGTGCCATGACTGGAATCAACTGTTGAAAACGGCTCATTGTCTTACTTTTAACATTCTCTGTTTTTTTTAATTTTAGATCTCTGCATCTCTCTCTGGAACATTTCCAGGCTAAGAACAGTTTAACATCAGAGAAACAGTTTGTCAAAATCTCGGAGATTCGGGATCTACTACTACCCCACATGAAAACAGAAATTAATCTGAAACGTGAGTGTTGACTTTGTTTCTTGATCGAAAATCCTCTGACGGTTAGACAGATGCTAATGAGCTGATTCCGCTGGTCTTGGCTCTGTTTGGTAATGGATGCATAACATGTTTGCAAGGAATTAAATGCAGCCTTGTTAATTAATAAACAGCTCTCAGAGGCTAAAAAAACTACAATTTGCAACATTTGGAACTCTTCAAGTCATAGAAGATATATATTTTTTAATGAAATGGACAACTTAAAGTGATTATCTAATCCCTCTGAATGTCATAATTATTCATTTTATCGTAAATATTGTCCGTCAAGGCAAAGGTAACAACTCCAGAGCCAATAATATGTTATGTCAAATCATTCAACATTTTCTTTTCCTTTTTTTTGTTGTCTTGCTGATTTCAGGAATGGAAGTTACAACAAAGAGTCCGAAGAAGTTATTGTATATCCTAGATTCAGATGTTGCTGTACAGGTGAGCTGTTTCATACACACATCAACATTGTCTCCAATGTTGCGTTAGGTAGTCAGTTTCCATCTCACCGGGCTATGTTATTAGGACGCATAGTCAGGTTGGGTAGTCCGTTTCCCCCTCACCGAGCTATATTATATGGACACATAGACTGGTTGGGTACTCTGTTTCCATCTCACCGAGCCATGTTATATGGACACATAGTCTGGTTTGGTAGTCCGTTTCCATCTCACCCAGCTATGTTATATGGACGCATAATCTGGTTGGGTAGTCCGTTTCCCTCTCTCCGAGCTATGTGATATGGACACATAGAGTGCTTGGGCAGTCCGTTTCCATCTCACCGAGTTAACTTTTACTTAACTTTCATAGCAGATTTTACTTATAAGGTTTAGCCTTATTTACATCTTTAGCTCTAGTCAGCAGTTATGATTGGTAGGATTTATATCCTCTACTCAGCTACTCCTCCTCTCAACCATCCCTCCCTTATACAAATTCCTCGCGAGAAGTTTAAGAGATCTCGTGAGAAATACATGAGATCTCATGAGCACTGATGAGATCTTGCAAGAAGTATGCAATCACTCATGAGATCTCACAAGAAGTTTACGAGATCTCACAAGAAAAACACAAGATCTAACGAGAAGTTCATGAAAACATGAGATCTCGCGAGAAGTTTGCAATTTGTCATGAAATCTGGCAAGACGTTTTCAAGATCTCACAAGAATTTTATGAGAGCTTATGAGATTTCGCAAAAAAAATCAAGCTCAATCCTCGCCCCCTCCCATCCCCTCACCCTCCAACAATATTGATCTATTTCTAGTACTGAGGTTGCATGTTACATAAAGTGCAAACACAATCATATCAACAATAGTAGTTAACATTAATAATGTTTTCACATTCCAAAATCTACGGATTGAAGCATATGTTTTCATATTTTTGTTTTGCTGTTTGTTACAGTTGTCAGACGAAGGACTGATGAGCAGTATTCACTTTAACAGTTTTCACGTCCACTTTCCCGAGGATGAGATTGCATTCTGGGTTCCGAAATTCTCCAAGATTGGAGAAAGCAGAGAGGATGTCGTCGAGTCTGAGGAAGAGTTCCAAGAAGCTTATGACTTGCCAGAAGCAGAGAGGGAAGAAAGGTGAGGAATAAATGATATCAATTTTATTAAACCCATTTTAAGTTTAATCTTTAATAAATGACCATTTTTAACCTTAAAGTTATTTCCTTTGGTTTTAAGATCTTGTTGTATAATGGTTGGAATAAAGGAAAATTTGATAGTCAAGTTAAAGGGTGTGAAGACTCACGCACAAAGAAACGTCTCATGCCGGTAATCTGACCTAGTTTCGAATGAGGTGTACCAGAAGTGTTAGACACCACCATCGATCCCAGAAAGTACACACACAGCTTTCTACCGTCGGTAATTAGACACTAGTGTACAGTAAATACATTCAGCTATGGTCAATACCCACAACACAGCGTACATAGCAGCGATGGACATCTCAGGTCTAGATAAAAGATAACAAGGTATCACGTTTCATTGCTCTCTACATTTTGTAGCGACAAGAAGAAAACTTCGCTTGCAAGCAACGGAAAATTAACTTTTTCAGAGCGCGACACGCGGTTTGGGGCGAATCTTCAATGCCTTTAAAAAACAGGGTTATCTCTCTGATTGGAATTACAACTATGATTTCAAATAACTGTAATCAATGAATAGAATATATTGAAAGTTGTTTGTCCAGTGGGGTGACATGGGGTTTAATTTCCAATGAGACAACCAACAGTGTCCTTGAGGTGGTGCAAGAGAAAACCACATCGTTAACAAATGAAAACAATAAGTGGAATCACTTTTCTTTATATTTAAATAAAAATGCTGGATAACCAACTTGGCCAGTTGGTTGCCACTTTTGCTGCGGGTCTGTTTTCTCCAACTTTTCTGTTTTAGCGCCCACAATCTGGATGTTCGGGAAACCAACTTTTCTGGTCAAAGAACCAACCTGGATGGTTTGGAAAATATTAAATGAAGTACAGGTTGTCTTTACTATTTTCCATCAAACTTCCTTAAAATTAGAATAGATGGCTAGTACTCTTGTCATAATTCCCACTAGGCTTTTCATTTCTCATAATGTTCATTTTCCAATATTGTTTCTTGCCTCCACTTCCCTCTTTCCACCCCTCCCCCCTCCTCTCCCCCACCTTCCCCGAACCCCAAATTAAATTGATGTCAAGATTAGATTTGATTCATGTGTATCATTAACTGTTTTTTTGCACTGCAGAGCTAGTAGTATCCTAAAAACCTGGCTTCTTCCACTGACCTTTGACCTTGCCTTAAACGACACCTCCATGCAGCTCACACCCCGGGACTCTCCGTCTTTCCTCTCGGAGGTAAAGTTGGTGAAATTTGAGATGGTCCATACGCCGGGAGTAGAAGAGACACTACAAGAGACGAGGTTTGTAAGAGAGGATATATTAATAATAATAATAAGAAATTACATTTATATAGCGCTTAATACAGCATTTCAAAGTGCTTTACAAAGTAGGAAAAAAAACAAAGGCAACCAGAAATGTTTTAAGTTGTCTCTTGAAATACAAAGGGAGGGAGGGAGAGTCACGAACGTGAAATTGGAGTTCGTTCCAAAGAGCAGGCGCAGTGACAGAAAAGGCACGATCGCCGTAACGAGTGCGGGGTTCGTGGATCAGGAGTAAATTGCAAATGTGCATGATAGGAAGAGCGAAGCATAACTGTAGTTGACCGACGCAAAGGAGTAAGAAGGTTGGTGATATATTGAGGGGCAAGCCTGTTGATCGCTTTATAGGTGAGAAGTAGGATCTTAAACTGGATGCGCTGAGAGATGGGAAGCCAATGCAATGAACGGAGTACAGGAGTGATGTGATCAAACTTTTTAGTGTGTCAGACTAGTGGCGCAGCTGCGTTCCGAATTCTCTGAAGGGGAGCTATATACACATTTCCTTCTGCTTTTTTTTTTGAAAGAGCGTAACAGTTATTGACTTGGATTAGGATTCTAGTCGGTGGCTGAGTACCAGTGACCCCAGGGAGCCTGAGATAATTGATTTGAATCTGGTTCTAGCCAGTAACTGCTTTTTGATTTGAAAATTTGTTTTATGATTTTGGCTATCAGCTTTCTGTTTTGGAATTAGTTATAGTTTACTATTTAAATGATATGTTTTTGATGACTTTTCTTTCAATATTTTTCACAAATTTATCAGAGTCAAATAACATCTTAAAGGAATTGCTCTCCAACAAACCTTGAGGGAAAGTTAATGTTAGGATTGTGTGTTCTCCCAATAAATAATTTATAATCGTCATATTTTGAATATTACTCGACATTCTTAGGTCCTCCAATGGGAAATGGCCGATTTGAGACACCAGGAGCAAATAACTTTGAAACTTTTGTAATATAGTTATTGTTCATTGAGATGAATAACTTCCATCAAGTGACACCCATAAATGAATTAACAGCTACTTGTTCAGGTTTTAAGAAGGGACTATATGTGATTTATCTTTTTGGAGAGATTTTAATTATTTTTCCAATTTCCTTCAGGGGTAGCGCCGATCTCCACGAACTCCTCTGTCGAGTCGGTACTGGACCCTTCAGAAGCAACCCAAGTTTTCCTCACAACTCACATATATTTGGGTCACCATGCTCTTTGGAAAAATCAAGACTTGTGGTAAGTCCAGCAACATTTATAAGCATGGTGCTCTGGTCTTATAATACCCAGATCGAAGATGCGGCCTTCTTATATGAACGTTGCTGGCTGTGGCAACATTTTATAATTATAGATTGAAATATTAAAGAACTGATTAGCTAGTCTTCAACTGTTTGTAATAGGTCTTAGCTCTTTCCCCTCATTATGTGTGACATTCATTAATATTTTTGGTCATTTGCATAAATTTTTTATGTCCCACAATTGGATGATAATAATCTACAGTGGTTTACACAAAGAATTAATTTATAATACAGGCTTTTATTACAGATTTTTGAGCCTAACAGGTGGCTTTGGAAAAAGTTCTGAAAAACCAACATTCTGATATTTGGGAGATGCTTAAATCACAAAACGTTTAACAAGAAACAAAAAAATGTTAACCCATCAAAAAAGTCTACCTTCAAAGTAATGCAACTTTCAATTCTCTCCTGACAAAACAGTCTGTTCCCTCAGTTCATCATGCCTTGATTTTTGGTGTAGCAAGGTATTTTCTTGGAAGAAATAATTATACCCAAAAGTCCATTTCAACCTGCCATATGTTACCTTCATGTCCAGGGAGAAACTAGCAACATTATTTTGTGTTCCATATATATTTTGTCTTGATGCTTTCTGTGTTCACGAAAACGTTTTGTGTTCATTCTTCAGTGTGTTTAGATATGTTGTGTTCATTCTACAGTGTGTTTAGATATGTTGTGTTCATTCTAGAGTGTGTTTAGATATGTTGTGTTCATTCTACAGTGTGTTTAGACATTTTGTGTTCATTCTACAGAGTGTTTAGATATGTTGTGTTCATTCTACAGTGTGTTCAGACATTTTTTGTTCATTCTACAGAGTGTTTAGATATTTTATGTTCATTATACAGTGTGGTAAGATATTTTGTGGTCATTATATAGTGTGGTAAGATATTTTGTGTTCATTATATAGTGTGTTAAGATATTTTGTGTCCATACATCTGCCGTGGTGTGAGATAAAATATTGCAAACACAGTAACTGTTTGTAATTTCACTTTAGTTATTCTATATATTGTGCTATATACGGTATATATTGCTGCATAATGCAATGCACTGCATGATGTCTTTCTATTAAAGAGGTTCCTTAAGCTGGTGAGTAGCCTCCGCATCTAATGACAAGACTATTACATTTCAACCTCATTTTCTTATATGATGAAATGTAGGCTAGGCTAGTTACATCCACTCTAAAAGCGTGGAAGTTAAATGTGCTAATTGTTCATATGTTTTTCTTCTGATATGGGCAGACTCTCTCACATATTATACATCTGCTGAGACATTTGTATCAGAAGAAATTGCCCTCTGATCAAGTGTCTTCAATCTGCATTGCTTTTTTGAACCACTCTCGTGTTTTCATTTCTACCTGCATTTTTCTTCTTCTCTCTCTCCTTTTAAGTTTCAAGTTCTCCCCGACTTATACCACACCGACCTCACTGTGCAATCTCTCCAACTTGAGACGAGTCCAGAACTTATCAGGTTTTGTAAATTACTTTGCAAGTTGTTTCCATCCCGTAAAGAGAGAGCCAAATCAAAGTCATCTCCGGTCACAAAGGAAGTCACTGAAATTGAAGCTAGCTTCAAGATGGAAGACTTCAGCATCTTTCTTACCACTAACATCCCCTGTAAGTATTTTTCTTATTTTTACTTTCTCTTCATAATGTAACTTTGTGTGAACCATTGAAAACAAA
>KN882243.1:130970-145470 GCA_000934455.1 Apostichopus parvimensis
CAGCGGAAAAGATCATCACAGTGACGTCATTCACTGACCTGAGGGCTGTTCAAGGTCGTTGCAGTGTTTGCAAATTCCTAAATTCGTATCAATTACGGAGACGAAAAAACGATGTTTTAATTCCCTTTTTTATAACTTTCCGGTGTGCTATTTGGAAAATTAAAAAAATATGTTGCTTGGTAACATATAAACTACATTATATGTGAAAAGGAGAGATTTTTTTTTTGTCACTATCGTTCTACTTTAAGCCATCCAGGGCTGCCTCTAAATTTCAGTTCTTGAATAACTCAGCCATCTATCCCTTCCACTTTATAACTGTTCGTCGAGTGATTTTAAATATATGTGACGTTGACTTTCGCTCTCTTCTTGATATTTGCGTGCTCTCCGTCATGTTTCTGACCTATCCATATTATTATTCGTCCACAGGAATTTACTCTAAAAATCGGCGACGACCCATTTGAAGTGAAACTTGGAGACAACTACGAGGTAAAGATATCTTGTAATGAGAGCATTTTGTTCTCGCCCATTTTAACTTTTTTTTTTTTAGTCCAGTCAGCGTTGGCTGGGAGTACCTCTTTTATGTCTGAGAAAGCTAGGAAGTTTCACTGAATCACATAATTGACCAAAAAAGCACCCACAATTCATATTTTCATTCAAATGTTTGTAAAGCGTAAAGAATGCTAATCGGTAACTACACTGAATGGTCTCAATCTTGAAAAAGACAAAAAAAACACTTTGTATAAGTTAATTTATGACTTTTATAGATTAAAATATATTAGTTAGATTGGTTACAATATATATCTAAATTATATATATCTTCATCTGTGATGGTGACTAGTTTTATAGTCAGATAAATAGCATATCATCCCCAGGACACGCTGTTAAAACACATTAACTGTCAAACCCCACTGGCACCAGTACACTGTATATTGTAACACCAAGTAGCAATAATAAGGGACAGAATGATGTTATCTTGGACAATTTCAGTTTCAATAATATTAACGTTTTGTCTAATAAAAACATTTTTTGTCTTAATTTGTAAGAGCAACATATTATAGCAAACCTGTTGTGTCTGGAAGGATTTGTTGATTTTATCGTTTGATGTCATGTAGGACTGCCATAGGACTGCCATAAATGAGAGTGAGAGAAAAAAACATTGGCCACTCTCGTCCTCTTTCTTGTATGATAACAATAATTATTGTGTAAAAGTAAGTTGGTCTGACGTTTCGACCCTAGCAGGATCTTCTTCAGAGGCTAAATGACAAGTAACGGTAACAGAAGGGACAAAAACACGCACAGAATACAGACAGGTTAATGAGCACGGTGAACACAAAGAGATAGATGAAAGGGGATTAGTAGACAAGGGATGGAGAGAAGAATGAAAGAAAGAAACCAACAGGGGAAGAGGAGAGGTAGGAGATAAACAGTGGAGGGACAAAGAGAGGATTAAGGGAAGGGGGTGGGGAATAAACTGGAGAAGGACAAAGACAGACAGGTGTGGAGAAAAAAAAGGTGAAAAAAAGATGTAGGGGTGAAGAAAAAAAACGGGTGAAAAAAAGATGTATTACAATAATTATTGTAATACATCTTAATCAACATTGAAAATTAATAATTGTTGGAAAATATCCTTAATTTGCTCAGAATTTTTTTTTGGGGGGAGGGAGGGCTGAGAAAATTTAATAATTTACGTCGACATTTTCTCCTTTTCATCAGTTGATGAAGGATGAGAGGATGGAGAGTGACAGGAGGCAATCTCTTCTCGACAACAAAGTGGAAGAGTTGAAAAATCAACATGGCCAATTACTTCCAGGTTTGTTCAAAAATTCAATCTTTCCGGGGGAAGTTTTCCACAATTGAGTGTTCTTAGGGCATCATGATGGTTCCAGCCTCACTTTCAAGGGATCACAAAAAGTTCATTTAGGAGTAAGGAGTAGTAAGTTCATCTGGTGGTAAGTATAAGAAGCAAAGCCAATGTCCTGGTTTCCATTGCTTCCCCCCCCCCATCCCACCCCTCCGCCCCTCTTCAACCCCTCTAACCTCCTGTCATGAAAGTTGATTGTCTTAAGTATTTCAATCTTATTTCAGTCTCACTTATGTCAAACTTAATTATTTCAGTCTGAAGTATGTCAAAAAAATTGTACAAGAATCATCGATAGAAGTGATTTTTTCAAACATTAGTTTACCATTTAATAGATAGATTTAATAGATAGATTTTATAAGCAGAGTGTGATATTAAACAAGGTGTTGTGCCTGTTTTATTCTTTTTTATTGACAATAAATTTATTCTCTTATAGCTTCCAAAATTGAGGAATTATACACCTCCTTGGAGAAGAAAAATCTGGAGATATTTGTGAAGAGGTCACAGAAACTGAACAGTACGACAACCATGAGGAAAGCACTGCTCACGCTGGAGATCACCAGCATCGAAATCAACGCCCTCTGTGATACCACCATGAACGGAAAAGAAAACGTCATCAGACACATGAAAGAAATAGACCATACGAGGTAGAAAATCAAACCTGATGGTGTTCAGTAGTGGGGGGTCTGAAGACTGATGGCGTGGGGAGGGGTCTAAGGGGAGGGGGTGCCAATTTTTTGCATTTCCAGGTGGCCACAGATGCAATTTGGTGCAATATAGCACACTTCAACACCCACTCCATTTTGTAAATAATTTTTCATTTTCACCTGGCCTTAGATGCAATTTGGTGCTCCAAATGAGATTTTTTTCTCATTTGGAAATGAAAAAGGGGTTTTTTGCTGGGGGGGCTGGCGCCCCCCCCCCAGCCCCCCGGTTCCTACGCCCTTGTCAGTAATTGTTTTTATATTATAACCTGTCAAAATTGCTAAGACTTTTCAAAAATTCTCTCCTTGAAGTTCTGACCATCTACAAAGGATCGATATAACTTTCCATGTTTTTTTATTGGTTGTTTATTATGACCGGGTTTGAATTGATAATTTGTAATATTGATGAGAGGAGCTAATTCTGATGTCAGATGAATTGCACAGAATGTCATTGGGAGGTATCCTCTGCTTGAAGACCATTTGGTGAAAAGGCCTCTGAGAGTTTTAATATTAGTCCCATTGATTGCATATGTGAACCAAGACTTTTATACATGTAATAGTCAGAGCCTTGTAGAGTATAAGGAAACTCAATAATGGAGTTGTTTTCCAGGTCTATGTGGGGTTTTTTGGAAATAGAAAATTCACAGCTAGAATACAAAGACATAATATGAATAATAAAGATGTTCATTGTTGACTCAAAAGATAATGAAACTGCATCCTAATAATTAACTATAGTCTTCTGCATTTTGCCTTGGTGATTGAGAAGGTGTGGAACAGAACAACGATGGGCATCTTTTTTATTCAAAGAAAAGCAGGCTGAAGTTATCTCAAATGAAAATATTCTTAATCCTATGAATATATTGACTGCAATATTTACAGTTATTTACAGTTATTTAATTTCTTTCTGTCCTTGCAAAGATTAAATCCTTTTTCATTCTCTCGTTTCCTAATACGTAGTCGCTTTCCCGAGGGCGGGCTTGACTTCACCACTCTCTGGTGTCGAATGATACAAGGTCATCTGAAAAGCTTTGACCTTAAACTCCGAGACTACCCGCAATCTCTCTGGGTCATCAAAGACATGCACTGGTGGGGAAAACTCATTGGTGCTGAGCAAGTAGCCAAACCAAGAGGTAAGTTTCCAAAAAATCTTTTTACTGGAAAATATTAAAACAAGGATTCCCAATAAACCCCCCCCCCCCCCCACAGGCCAAATCTAACATAGGATAGATTTGAATCCTGTCTGTGGACAAAAACATCCCAAGATCTCGCACTATTGAGGTAAGCACACCCTACCAGCCTGACAATGCACATTGCACAATCTAGGGTACAGACTGTGAAAATATTTAATCTGTCCAGCCCTTTTGATCCAACCATGTTTCTCTTTGACCTTTGTACGAGAATTAAACAATACAATTAAATGCTGTACTGGCTACCCTGACATTTCTCACTGGTTTTGCAGAATCTATATCACTTTTACTTATGATATTTTTATGTCATACGCCTATATCAGGGTTTCCCTAACTTCAACCCCCCATGAACCCCCTGTGGATGTCAGAGTTGTCCACCAACCCCCAACTTTTCGAGACATGATCTGAGTCATTATTATACTATAATACGCATAACAGTGCTTCGTAAAAGATCAAGTTCATAGTTAAATATTGTAATGGAAAAAAAAAAAAAGAGTTTGTCGACTTTTGTACATTACAAAATTATATGATATATCAGATTTTAGTTCAACAAAAAGTTCAGTAGTTTTGACTTTCAGAAACGTCTGACGAACCCTCTGGGATGGACTCACGCACCCCCTGGGGGTTCATTCACCCCAGTTAGGGAACCCCTGGTCTATATGGTTCTTAGCATGATAAATGAAAACGATTCAAACTCTTATTCCTTCTGTAAATGTGTAATTTCATGTTCCCATATTGTGTAATCTCTTCTCCATAATACATTTCTTTTAGCCACAAGAGAAGTGCCAGTGGAAGTACAGGGTGTGTGGGGTAACGACACGGTTATCAGGAGTATGCCACCTTTGAAGTTTTTTCATGATCTGGCCACTGGTAGGTAGTATCTGGTTCTTTTCACATCTCAATCAGATTTTCCAAAATAAGAAATATCAATTTAACTCAGATTATTTCACTGAAATCTTCTTGAAATGTTTTGCAATACGAAATAAAAAAATTCACAGCTTGTTCTTGTAAATACCTCCACTGGTAAATATATTTTGCCTCTAGGGATAAAAGATGTTAGATTTATCTTTGTTCATAATCCATGCAACCTGACAGAATTGCTGGGGAGAACAGAAACATCAAAGAAGAGCCTGTCAGCCGACAAGCCATTGGTATTGTCACATTAATATCGGAATCTCATTGGTTATCGACCACAACTATATACATTCACAGCCTGCTGTGTGTAATTGACGTTATGCCTTTCTATTGACAGAAGAATGTAGAAGTTTCACAAATATCTAAACAGGTTATTGATCTGGGTATAACTTTTATTCCAGGATTAATTCTGAAGATTTGATTTCACATTTCCCGGAATACTCCAATTTATTTCTCAGATGTCAAAGAATGGAGGTTGGCCTGGGGTCCAAGTTTCGAGCCAGCGTGGGCCCAGATCAACCTCTGTCTGAACCTTCTGAACAAACCGTCCGTGGATCCCAGTCCCCCGGTGCCATTCTGGGACAAGATCCGTCACCTCTACCACGGCCGTCTGGTCGCCTCTGTCGAACAGATGAACCTTTACTGGCTGGCGATGAAGAATCCATACCAGACCACAGAACTCTTAGATTGGGAGTGGAAAAACTGTTACATAGATTGGCAAAATGGTATGTCCTAATCAGTCTCCTGAGATTAGATTAAAATTAAGGCTAGTAATTGTCCAGCTGAGATGTTTTACGGTCACTGTGCTCATGGATAATCTGGGTATGTCATATGGATTGAAATATGCCATGTTCCAGACATGGAAAAGTCATGCATTAGTATTTAAAGAAATGGCAAATAATCATGCAAACATCATAGATTGTTTGGAAATACATACATACATACATACATACATACATCAGGCAGCCTACCAGGGAAGTTAAGCAGACCCTCTTGTTTAATCCCTTATCGACTTACAACAACCTTCTTCTAATCTACGGAAAGCAGCTAGGCGGTGAAAAGGCCATTCATAAAGCTAGTACATTATCTGTTCATGTAAAAGTCATAAATTTCTTTGGTGATACATTTATGATCTTGCCCAAAAGAAAGGGCCAATTGTGCTTGAAAGCTATAAAATATGGTCTAATTTTATGTTCGATTCATACCACTACAGACATATCTTACATCATTTATTTGTAAATTGTGAAAATATCAAAATTTAAAAATATCTTCATTTTGTTAGCATATATATCAGCATTTCAAATAAGTGTTAAGATTATCACTGATTATCTGAAGATTATCGGTAAACATTTTACCATTTTGAATGCTCTTATTGTTTGGCAATTCTGTTTTTTAGTCAATATGCGGAGTCAAAATTTTCTAAAATAAGTGAAGTCTTACTGAACAGGATTAATGATACATTGTAGCTGCATATTATATATTTTCTTTGTTTTTTATGTTTCTTCAGCTCATTTCCTAATAAAGAGCGATTTAGACATCTTTGTCAGAACGGCCTCGAAATATGATGACGTAAGGTTGCTGCATCTGCCAAATGTTAAGTTTGAGTAAGTACCTACTTCAAAACCTCTTCCACCCAATTTATTCTGACAACAGTTTTTGTTAAAAATGTTCAAATCACTTTTGAAGCCTAAGTATGACGTTGTTAGTGAAAACAAAGCAACTACCTCGATGACAGTTGCATGGTATTCTTAGCACAGAGATACAATAGAAAAGTAGGTGCAAATTTTAAAGAAAAAAAAAAAAAAGGAGTAAAAATTTGTCTGAAACTTAAACCTGACATTGTTTGACACAAACTGGCCATCAATTTTATCTAAAATGCTCCATTAAAGTACCGTCAAAAATATCATTGATATTGTGTTGTATGTTTTTCTACCAGCTTATTGTGATGTGTAAAAGTAAGTTGGCCTGACATTTCGATCCTAGCAGGATCTTCTTCAAAGGCTAAATGACAAATGACAAGCTTATTGTGATGGCAATTGTTATGTTTCAAACCAAAAAAAGTGCAATATTAAAAAACATACTTACCGATCTTCACTGATAATGATGGATTGTTTTAATAATGGAATTTTTAATGATCTTGTTTATATTTATTTCTTTGTCAAGGATCTCATTAGAATGGTTATGTCAGGGAGATCCTAACGACCATCATTCTGTGTTGGTCTGCGCACCAGACAAGATTCCGGAATATTCTTCGAATCAGGTATAAATTCAGGTTGCCATCATTACGTATTAGTCATGAATAAATACAGAGCGTACGTAACTTCTCTCGTTTTCAACTGCAATTTAATAGAAGCGAGTCTGCTATTAGTTAGTTGTATTTATGTCACAATGGATGAGTAGTAATATCTTGAGAGGGTTCGTTGCTATTGGAAACAATGAGAGTTCTTTAGCTCAGACCTAACACACTTTCATAGCAGATGTTCCAAGCCTGACCTCCTTTCCTCATAAGAATTGTGGCTGAAGTTTTTGATATTGTTATTATTAAATATGTTATTTCCTAGTAATTTGCTACTTCTTGAAGATTTTTTTTTGCAAAAATACAGGCAACTGTCTTTAGGTTAGGATTAATACACTGGTTCAAATGTACTCTTTTGCTATGTAGGCTCCTTCACCGCATATTTGCCGTGTAGATAATGTCTCAAAGCAACGTGTTAGGTGTGATTGCCGCACATTTGTTCCTTTGAGCCCAACAGGCTCAAGTGAGCATTATTACGTGTATAAGGGATGACTTAGATGCAGATTTTGAGGATAATTAGTAAGTATGTATGTGTTGTAAACAGAAATGCTAGGGTAACCATTTTTACAGTCAATAAATAGCTATTACCGATTGGCTGGAATGTTAGTACAAGTACAACATCATGAATTATGAGTACAGTAGTACTCCTCTTGATATGAGTACAAGTAAAAGGCTGTCAGCATGAGTACAAATATATAATCTTGCACCAGAAGCTAGGATAGATTTTCAAATGTTCCCTGAGTACAAATTCATGGTTTACAGAGTATAGGCAACCATGCCAGAATACCAGTGCTGAGTTCTACAGGTTTCTTCTACACAGTACTTGGAGTCAGTTTTTACAGCTATTTGCCACTAACAAAGAGATAATTTTGTTGATTTATCATATAAAGAGTGCCTTCAGGAAATGAGATTCAAAACATGTTTTAAGTAACCATGCAGCCACTTTCCATTTTGCTTCGTATATTGTCTTACAGACGCATGATTCATACGCAGCATTCAGAACTTACAATCTCAACCTTAGTTTAAACCTGGACATCAGGGGACACAAGAAGGTAAACTATAAACAAGCTATAACAGAACTGAAAGTAGTGATCTTTTAGCACCATTTTCAAACCGCCATGTTACATCTCGACCCCCGCCCCCATAACTTTAGTCAGTCACTGCCCTGCTTGTTATTTCAAATTTTCAAGCATTAGCTTGTGAAAGTCATCACATTTCCTGGTAGAATAGCTTTCATACTTCTCTTTAAATGCTATCACTGGAATT
Organism: Apostichopus parvimensis; assembly: GCA_000934455.1. Taxonomy (NCBI): domain Eukaryota; kingdom Metazoa; phylum Echinodermata; class Holothuroidea; order Aspidochirotida; family Stichopodidae; genus Apostichopus; species Apostichopus parvimensis. The sequence continues at coordinate 139,197 of KN882243.1, forward strand.
AATTAAGATAAAATTTAAATTTCAGGCAATCTTGCATCTCTAAGCATTTAGGCTATCATGGTAGTTGAGTAGTGTTGATCTTTTAGTGGACATCCTCCATCCCCATTTCTCTCCCCCCTGCCCCCCCCCTCCCTTATCTTCTCTGTCGGCATAGGTGGTGCACTTAAATACTTTGATTTTGCATGTGAAGGAACACAGGAATATCTTACATTGCAACCCTAAGTTGTCCAATTTTGCATATTTATAGAAAAAGGTTCAAGCTTAGAATTGCTGACAGGACTGTATAGATCATTTCTGCAAGGTTTAGAAAGTGTTGCATAAAACTATTCATGCACTTTAGTATCAAAAGTTAAGTTGCGGAGCAATGAGGCAGTTTCTTTTGTCAAGTTTGACGGTCCACAACAGATAAGTTGTGACCCTATGTTGGGATCACAGAGGACTTCAATGGGGTCATGGAGATCATTCAGAAATCCCTGAAAAAATTGTTAACTTTATCTTAAGTCAAAATATCTTAATAAATCGGACACGGTTGGGGGGGGGGGGGAAGAGGGTAATGATCGATGGGTTGTGGCAGATAGCCAACTTGTTTTTCTGGGTCATGGCCCATAAAGAAGGTTTGAGACCGAGATGGTTTGGAATGATGACATATGATTTAAACTTCGGAAGCATAATTTGAAAGGTTGTTAAGACTCCTGGCAAACATGGGTGATATCCTCTTTCCTCTTCTCTTCTCATCACAGGGGGAACCCTCTGAGCGTCTACCCAGCTGTCTCTTCTACAGTAGTACAATGAGGTGGCTACAAAACTTTCAGGTAGACTGTCCCTTTAATTTATAAACCCTTCACTCAGTTCAATTACTCTAGCCTGTTCTTGGGTTTGAAAAAATAATGTGATGCCAAATTCAATTTGCTAATGTTAAAAATTCTCTTTTTTTTTTACCAAGTTACCTTTTTAAAGCTTATTACAAGATAGGTAAGAAACATGGAGCTAGGTTGAGATAAAAGAGTGAAAAATATTTCTGATAATATTATCAACCACCAAAAAGATATTCAGTGAATAAGTCATCTTATATCCATCAGTTTTAGTCTCAGACGAAAATTGCAAGAATAGTTTACAGTTTGCATTTTATGTTTTTAACCGTCTTAAAGAAATGATATGTCTTGATGTTGATGCCATCATCTCATATTTTTGTAATCTATTTTGAAAGTAGCATAAATTTGAACCTATGAAGAAAAGGGTAATGAACAATAAAATAAGAAAAAAATGAAATTGAACATATTTTAATCTAGCTGATAAGATTAGGTTTAGAATGATACATGGAAAAGTATTTGATAGTCATTTCTTAATATTGTTGATTTTTGCTTAATTCACTTCAGTCCCGAGTGTTGGCCAACGTTACTCGACCGACCAGGAAAGGAAAATTGTTCAAAAACACCAACCCCAGGAAACTACAACTCAGCCGACATTACAAGTAAGTTGTGACCAACATAAAATAATAGTTCAGAATGTAGCGTAAAAAACAAAAAATAGAGTTAACAGCCAAGAAGCCAGACTCATGTGCCATTATCTGAGTTAATTTTCAACTTTGATAATGTGGCATATCCAATTCTTTGTTAGTAAACCTTTGTTAGAAAATTACTGAACGAGCGAAGTTAAATATGTTAAAATTAAGTCTCTCGTCGGAATATTTTCATAAGCTGGAGCCAAAATTTACAAGTTTTCATGAATTTCATGAATTTATCTAAGATATCTGAGAATAATCACCAAATATTGGGAGTATGTCATCGTTGTGATGGCACGAATGGGAATTTAATTTTTACTATGGCTATCCGAATAAATCGACTAAGAAATTTGCTCTGACACTTTGGGAAGTTTCCTTGTGTTTTACTTCAGATGATTAAAATGATCATTCAGTTTGACTACAAGAATGGGTTATCATTTTTGACACTGCTGGCTCTCCAAAAATATTTGATCGACTATTTTAAAGCTAAGAATTTACAAATAACACTACATGGAAGCCAACTTTTGTTGTATTTAAGTCGGCAATATATTTTGTTTCAATCAACAATATTTCTTTCGTCAGGTTTATAGAGCTCTGTGCCTCGTTTCCATCTATGCAAGTGAATTACTGGGCTTCATTTGCACAACGACAGGGTATGGAGTTGAATCTTGGGAAGGGTAGTTTCAAATCAAAATACAGTCTAACTCTGGAACCAATTGAAGATGGACTCATCCATAGGCCAAGGGTAAGTGTTGATAAAGATCTCATCCATAGGCCAAGGGTAAGTGTTGGTAAAGATCTTCAGTGATGTACTGCTCATGTGATGACTGTATTGACCAATCAGAATTTAACATACCTGAGTAGAGAACTTTTCTTTTTGTTAACAGTTGTATGCATATGGAACGTGAATATTTCCGTCCACAGAAATATGCAATTCTTCATCTGAAATCAGAAAGTATATTGTTAATATATTGTTTAAGCATCAAATGAAATGTTGAATACTAAAGACAATGTGAGTACAACAAAGACTAGGCTTACAGAAGATACGACTTTGCCTAATTTACTATAATTTGCATATTAGACTTTGGGCTGAAATGTTTACTTTTATCAAGCTGATTTTATACCATTTTGAAGGGGGAAAAATGGAGCAATGGATATGTGATATGAGTGTCCAACGGTAAGGTCTTGTTGAAAGTTGGATACTGGGTCTTATCACTGTGGTTTTTGCAAGACTAGTTCAACCAATTTGCTTCAGAGGTCAACCACACCAAAAGATTCACATGGAGTGTTCAGCAAAATATATATTTTGACTTTTAATATATATTTTTTTTTATATTACTATGCCGAGAGTGATCCTCAAAGTACATGTACCCACAAATTTCCTGATGACTCTGTACATTTGTGTGTCATTATAAATATATTTTTAATGTTTTATAACAGGGGTGGGCAACCTACGGCCCGCAGGCCACATGCGGCCCGCCAGTGATTTTTTTGCGGCCCGTGAGATGTCTCAAGAAAAAGAGAAAAAAATCAATCTATTTTACATCATCACAAAAAACGAGCTAGCTGCTTAGAATTTATCGACACTAATGATGCTGTCAGGTAGGCCTATTATCCCCATTAATTATCAACTGTACTGTATTGACAGATTAAGTACACACACCTATTGATTGAAAGTCCTCGGAATCAAAGGTTTGAAATATACAGCAGGTCGTTGGTTAGGTGCGGCCCAGTCAAATTTTCACCTCTTATATCTGGCCCATTCATTCAAAAAGGTTGCCCACCCCTGAATAATGTTTTAAGCTCTGTATAGGGCATCATTCTCAACCAGTTTTTTTTTCCTTTTCCCCTACAGGCCAACTGGAGTATCATAGGTCTGGACTTTGAGGTGGTCGACAACGAAGCCAATCTCTACACGACAGATTCGGGGGAAGAAATCTTCCTGCTCTCAAAGTCCTCAGCTCAGAAACATCACCTGGCAAGCCTTGCTAAGTAAGTTGTTATGAAGATATGCTGTCATGAGTCATAAGTAATAACAGTTATTTGAGGGGTCTGTGAGAAAACGAGGAGAAGAATATGGGGTCCTTTAAAGCGGAATCGGTCCGTCAACATTTTACTGACGTATACGTGCTGTCGAGGGAGTTAAAAACAAGTCTTTGATTCCCATATCGTGGGTGATAATCACTAAATCTGGATGTACGTGAACAGGAAGCTTCAAGAAAGTGGGGGGGCACAACATCAGAGGGGCACTTTCTCATTCCACAACCACCACTCGTTATGTAATAAACCAATACACACCGGTCATATCACTTAAATATATATGATGTGTTAGTATGCTATCAATACTATTATGATGCACGTGACTCTATCAACCTACATCTGTACCAAAAAAATCCTCCTGTGTTCAATCCTTGAACAAAAGTCTTTAGCAACCTCGGTTAAAATCCTTAGCATATACCGACTAAAAATAAATAATTAAAATAAAACATTCAAATTAACAAAGGCTTAAGATATCGAAAAGACAGTTCTTCATCAAAGGGGCACATTTCATTTGCCAGTAGGGCACATTTGCTATTTTAGAAAAAAGTGGGGGTGCACGTGCCCCCAGCTTCTACCCCCTGTACGAGAACATTTCTTTTTCATCGCTAGTGATATGTGGATGGAAAAAAAAGTTTAAGAACCTAGAGTAGCATGATCCGTCATCACAAGAGGAAAAGTATTTTTTTAATACCAGACGTCTTGCAATCCAAATCTTATTATCAATCTATCCATGCTGTAATCAAACTTAGGAGTGTTAGCTCAGTGGTTAACGCCGGTACCTTTCAATCATAAGGTCCCCAGTTCGAGTCACTCCAAGATTAATGTATGTCGTCCAGTTACAGAGTTGTTGACAATTGACAATTCATAATCATGGACGTTAAAATATGAATCTAAGAGACTGACTTCGGTCAGCTTGCGGCTTTGATAAGCCAATGAGGCTTCTTCGCAAGTTCCTGCTTGCAGGAGGATCTAAAATACGTACATACTACTGGCCATGTTTTTGTTTACCGAAATCCTTTTCATTCGCTCATCTGTTCAGGGTCGTGTACGCCAGACATCAGGCTAGAACTCCTAATCATGAAATGTCCGATCTGGAGGAGGAAAGTGAAGAGTATGAGACCGAGGCTACCAGAGAGGACACATCCACAGGAAAGGTTTGTATACTTAAATCATTGTTGCTGGTGCAGGCAAGAACTTTTTACGCAAATTCGCGAAATATCGGTGATTTCTTTTCTACCTCCCAGATTTACACCTCTCAATTTCCGTGAATTTCTAACAACAGCGTTGTATCATTTGATCCGTTGTTTGCATGTTTTCATTACCTATGGATATCCAACATCAGTGCAGGGGGACAAAAACTATTATCCTAACACACTGTAGCATACGCAAACTGGAGCCTATACCGCAATTTTTGCAAATTTCCGTGATTTTTTTTTTAGCCCAGGATCATGCCTGCTTGTGATATAGCATCTTCATTAGTCTTTACTGCTCTATGGCTTTCTGGTCACCTCAGTTGTGTTAAAGAGGCACCACGACCATTAATTGGCATACAGAGGCGTACGATTTGAATGTCTATGTATATAATACGGCACAAGTTAAATGAAATACATCGGTCCAACTGTCCATCCTTCTTGATAACTTGTTCCATACCTGAGAAATAATTTGTGATGTCATGCATGAACAACTCATCAAACTGTCGTTTATGGTTTTTTGTTTTACTCGTGCAATCAGGACTATGTCCACAGTCGAAATAACTGATTAGTTTTGATGAAGTCACTTCATCAAAACTTACCCAATATGGAAGACTAGCAGTGGGAATGATTTTAAAAGTGTTTTTAATCATTTCATTTTAAAGCAAAACAAAACATTTTCATTTTTTGCTTTTTTTTTGCCAAGTAAAACATCACAGAGTGTTGACCGATGCACTCATCACAGTTTAAACTGACTAAATTCCAGTGTTTTATATCTCAACAAGTACAAAGCTGGGAGTTGGGTCAGTGTGCTCGGTTTCATCACCTCTGTATTATATAATATTAAAATGTTTCTGTTGCAAAAATATGGAAGTGAAAAAAAAACCACAGAAAATGCCAAAAAGGTGAAGAAAGATAAATATTCATTAAAAACTGTTAAAGAAGCTGTTTCTTGTCAAATGATTTGCTTATACCTGACAATCTGAATATCCACTCAGCTATTCCATCTACTATAAGGTGGAATCCAATGCTGACATGGTCACAGATGAGCTCAATTCTGACAACACTGTGTCAAAACATTTTCCTCTCTCTACCTCCCGTGTTATCCTGCAGGAATTTATTCATAAACTAATCGTTCACGAGTTCTGCGGTTCTTGGACGAGGTTCAATCGAGACGTCTTCTTCAGTCTGTATGATTCGTACGGCAAAGCTCAGGTAATAAACACCTCTGTATTTTCATATCGAGCTGATTGACTAATACTTTTATGGATGGTTTGACCTTTTCATTTCTTTTCCTTATCAAAGAGATACTTTTTGCCTGTCATTGTGGTAAATTAGGTCTTTTGGTTTTGAATTTGTGAATCAATATATCAACACTAACGAGAATTGCCCTCCCTGAATTGACAGGGTACATTTTAGTGTAACAATTGTATTTGCCTTCATTAATAAAACAATTAGGTATCTTTGATAATGAGATCTTTTCTCTTTAACAATGGACTGCAAGTTCCAACATAGAGTAAATTTGTTTGTTTGATAGATAGAT
>KN882243.1:161590-176228 GCA_000934455.1 Apostichopus parvimensis
ACAATGATAAGATTTTTAATAATGTTGCCTGATGTAAATGAAGGTAAAATTTCATTATTTTTCAAAAAACAAACTTCATGAAGGAATTTGTTCATGATAACATAAACGATCTCCATTAGGAAAAACACTGCCCTTTGAAATTTTTGAAAGCTAAAACAAATTTGCCATAGAGCCCAGGGCAGGGGAAAATCCAGGGCAAGGTTTAACTTGTCTTAAAATGTTGCCTTGCCCTTCTCAATCCCTAAATTCAAACCCTGTCCTGTTTCCAAGAAGAAGGAAAAAGCAGCCCAAGTTGCTGACACTACGTGGGTCAACGAACAAAACTGGTTCCATCTTCTCGGACCAAGAATTCATTCATCCTCGCTTCTCTGCGATATGCATCGTTAGACTCCAGTTTTCCTCTTTTCTCTCTCAAAGGAAAGAGCATCTCGGAATACGTCCTTCTTTTACATCAAGATCCCAGCAGTACCTCTGAGTGTTTCTTATAAGGTATGGCGCCCTCAACTAACTATTTTGATTCATATTAAAGCAGATTTAAATTAATAGATATGTTGCATGCTTTGTTACCTTTCACAAAAGAAATTATTTCAGGAAAGTAGTTTGTTACGTCTCATATTCTCATTTTTAATTATAGCCGCTTTCACATGTTAAAATCACTGTTTAAGTTTTCCACTCAAGCCATCCAACATGTAATTCAACATATAGAGTACAGACTCTGTTTATTCAATTAATATTTTAAAAAATAACATTTTATTGATTGTTGGAATAATAATCTGACCTAACTTTTTTTTCAGAAATCTCTATGACTCTTTTGGTTCGTAAGATTTCATAAAAATATCAATATTCTTAATAGAGAAAATTCACTTGAAATCTACTAGAGTGACAAAGGAATATGACGTGTAAAAGAGTTATAAATATTTTAGAGTTCCAATAAATTTTCTTTTTAAAAATAAGTATAAAAAAATAAACATGTTTGTTTTTTTTACATACAGGGAGAGAAAGAGAAAAATATCGAAGACGTTAGTAATTTCAAGCTGACGTTACCATCACTGGAGTATCACAACTGTACCTGGACTTGGTTGGACTTACTAATGGCTATGAAGAAAGAATACAAGCAAGCTGTCCTCTCGCAGGTAAATAATTAATGAAGATGTAGGTGAAATATGAAAAGTTTGAATAAAAATAAAAGGCAGTTTATTAAGTGACTAGATATCATTTTTGGGAGGTTTATTTGGACAGAAGTATTGCCTTCCAGGAACAATTGAAGGTAGTAGTAGGAGTGTTTCAATATATCTTGCATTTTATGTCAATTTTATTTTTAAAAATAAAATAAAACTGTTAGCAATTATCTGTGTTCATTAACCTGTCTGTATTCTGTGTGTGTTTTTGTCCCTTCTGTTACTGTTACTTGTCATTTAGCCTCTGAAGAAGATCCTGCTAGGATCGAAACATCAGGCCAACTTACTTTTACACAAATTTTATTTTAATAAAGAACACGTGAACAGCCATAACTAATTATAGTAAACACCGCTACACAACAGACAATTGACAGGAAGACAAATAGAAAGAAGAGTGATAGAAAAAGAGAAATGGGAAGCAACAAGAAAAAAAAAATCATAATATTATTTATAAAAATAAGAAATCAATTTGAAAGTGAAAAGCGGCTTAGTGTATAGATCAAAGTATGATGTATAATAATTACATTTACTTTTCGGTAGGTAGAGATCTTGCAAGTTTCGAGGACATCCTCACCGGTCTCATGTCTCACCCTTTCCTTCAGCTTTTTGTTCTTGATGATAACCACAATGATAAGATTTTTAATAATGTTGCCTGATGTCTCTCTTTTCTTTTGCAGGCAATCAAAGAGAAATTAAAGTTCAGGATCGGTCATAAAGAAGAAGGAGCATCAGGCAGCGAAACAAGGTCAGTTTCGAGTTAAACTTTTCAAATTAATGCCTTGTATTTTGTCCTGACCTGGAAGGATAATTTTTTGACAGAAAATTGAGCAAGTTTGGTCTGTTCGAGTCGTCCAAATTCCACATATTTGTTGGGCCATACTCACCCCCATGGTAATGTAATATGGGGGCGGATGCAGAGGAATAATATTTGTAACAGAAATGTTAAATGGAAGATAAAACTGTGATAATGAACAACAACAGTAGCTAACATTGTATACCCCTCCTTCTTGCCCCCCCCTACCCCCGCCAAAAAAATACAATACTAGGTAGAGACAACCTCTCCCACATTTCCCATACCCGATATACAACACAACAATTAAGTCAAGCAAAGTAAATCATGTTCAAAACTTTGCTCAAAATGTTAGCATATGCTCACTATATCGCAAACTTCTCGAAATGACTTTCTTTGAGGTGTTGAGCTTTAGCATTATTCCCAGGTTATTACTTACAGATATTGGGATGGCCTGGAATGTATGTGTCTGTGGGGGACAGTAAGCCGGAGCTGGGATGGCAGCAAAATGGTGCTTTGAGTATTTCATCCATATTTAACAGCAAGTCTGATGAGAGGGATGCCCTGGGATGAGGGGGGGGGAACAACACCAGAGCCAATGAGGGTGTCTGGGGGAATTTGGATGAAGAACAAAGTATTTCTAATTTTCAAAATATACTTAAGGAAACTTGGAGATTTCGAAACAGGCTCAGTGACATAATTTTCTTAAGGGAAGACTTGGCCTGCTATACAACTGATAGAGAGACATTATTTATGATCTTCATTGCTGCAAGTCTATACATGAAGGTGTGCTGAAGCATGCATATCAGAATCATTGATAAATGACTGGGGCAGGGATAGGAAGTACCTGACCCCCTCCCCACCCCCCCCTCCATCACCAAAGAAATTGAACATACCCTCTGCAATGCTGGTTTAATCTTGTATCATTTTTTCTATTGTAGGGAAGATGTTGATAAAGCTAAACTTCTGATGGGAGATAAGCTGACCACTATAGTGAGTTCTGGTTTTGATATTTAATCTTCATTTATTTATAGAATGTGACATTTTGCTTTAAATTCTTTTTTTCCTGCCTTGAAACAACTTTTTTGAGTCGAGCAAGTTTGCAACGCCTTTTGATTATTAAAATCCCATAAAAATATAGTTCATGTAGCTAAACTAGTCAACCTGTCAAGTAAAAATCTTGAAGGTTTTAATATTTCTGTTTGCTTCTAACAGTTTGATCCACTTTTTCATGTTAATGTGAAGAAATGCCCTGACAACAAAACACAGACAACAGAATGGAATCAAATATTAAGTGCTCATTAATTTTTGTTTGCAAAGCAAATCCTGGAGTTTTTGTTTTGTAAAAAGTAAGCTTGGTCAATTTGCAGACCAAACGCAACATGCTGCTTAAAGTTTATAAACCTCATTATCGTCCTTTTTGCCAGAATAAAGTAGCAAAGATTGTTCAACATTTATAAAGATTTGATTGATTTAAAAGGGCAGACCTTGATTTGATGAGTTGCCCAACCGATAAACCTTTGATAGCTAGGACCTTTGTCAAGCAATCCCAAAATGTCTGATGAAATTGTAGAAGCTTGTATTGGAAGTGTTAATGCCTTTATGGCCACAGCATAGGCTGACCAGTGTGAAAATAGATGCACAAAGCAAAACTAATGGCTTCATCTCATTGTGGTTTCGAAATATGTTCTACTTTTGTGCTTAAATCAAGTCTTATTTAATGTTTTTTGTTTCTTTCTTTATTTCACAGCCGAGAGATGAAAAGCATTCTGGAAGGAGAACTCTTTTTGGTAAAGGTCAAGGAGGGACATGATCGTCGCAGGAGGAAGGTAAAGGTCAAGGAGGGACATGATCGTCGCAGGAGGAAGACTCTTGGATCGAAGATGTACTTAATACATGAAGACTGCCCGTCATCAATTTATTTACTGTTTACTATATGCTTGCACTTTTTAGGAAGGTTTACTTCATTCATCCACCCAAACGCAAGGAAATGTACTAGTTGGTACTGGGTTTGGAAAGACTAGTGTAGCCAGGATTGTCAAGAAGGTGGGGGGGGGTTGGGAGAAGGGGTGGGGCGATGTTGCATGGGTTGAGGAATCAATCTTTCTTTGATGGGATTTAGTACTTGCCCAATAAATAACACCAAGCCAACCCCCCCCCCCCCCACACACACACACACATCCCACACAAATCCTCTCCCATCCATTCACATCCCTTATTCCTCTCAATTAACAAACAACACTAACGAGGTACAAACATTCCATTACAAATGACATACTTATATGAGACCCTACTTTAAATGTCATTGCACAGCCATGCCACACTCGTATTTATGTAAGGGTGCCATGGTAGTGAGGGGACAGGTAGGTGAGACGATACCACTCTCGTACTTCATAGGAAGGTGAAAACAGAAGAAACATGAAAAGCAATATTATAGGGTCTGACTTTCCTATTATGTCTTACAGATACAGAAAAGGACAACAAATGCAACAGTCTTTTGAATGAAGAGTATATTTCCATCCAATATCGTTTTCATAATTCAAAACAGAAGAAAAAAATCAGATGAAAAGTTTTTTGAAAACAGTTTAGGGCAGGCTTTGATTTTATGGGAATAAAAATATCCACTATGGAGGTAGGTGTATATCATGGTAGTTTTATTTTGTAACAAGAAAAAATTGAAAGAGAAAAGAAAAAAAAGGTATATAGTCTTAAAAAAGCACCCATTCATCGAAATTAGAGAACGTGAAGTTTCCTCTGTTAAACTTTCAAAGATGTCTCTCCAAATTAATTGGTTTGATAATTATATTCAAATATTCGGAAATGTTTTATTTCATGTAAAAAGGAATTATGTAGCAAAAAAATTGTACTATTCATTATAATGACTTTCTAGTGTGGAGCACCAACTTACAACTGACTAACACTGAAAATAGATTATAGTTTGTTTTTTTTCCTTCTTCTTCTTTGGAATGTGGTATCTTAAAGTGCATGTAATTTGTCACACTACCCACTTGATGAATACCTGATGAAATGTTTAACATTCGGTGTAACAGTTTCCATTCAAACAACTCATTATGTCATGTTTCATAATCCTTCTTTCCCTTCCACTCGATCCATTCTTCCGACCCAATTTTTCTCCTAAATTGCCTCTTTCTATTCCTTGTTTTTATTTATTTATCTTTTTTAGATATTCAGAACCTTGTGGAAGACATAATAATAGTGTACTTCTACTAGAGCACTTGTAGGTCATTTATTATAAATATTCAATATTTCATATGAATTATCATGTGTTCTTGCACTGATTTTAATCATAATAATATCGCATTCTACATCTCAGAAATATCAATGTACATAACTGAATAATTATCACTTCCATTATTTGAGAGTACAGGCATCAGTGATTAACAAAATGTCAAGAATATTAATGTACTCATGAAATTTAATATCCGAACTATTAAAAAGTGACATCCCAGATGTACTGATATGAATTTTCATCACACTGTATCCCTGTACTATTTGAAAGTATTAAAAATATTTTTTGATTTACAAATGATCTTATCTATCAGTTTTCTTTATATTAATCAGATTCCATCTTTATATTAGAGGTATGATATTAAAATTAAATTCCAAAATTGGAATGTTGAATTGGAAGCCACCCGACGTGTAAGTAGTAATCCATAAGCCCTTGCAGGTTTCTCCCACATTTGTGGTCGCTTAAGCGTCGTAAAAATAACTGTTGATTATTATTATTATGATTATAAAGAATGAAATAAAAACCCAAACCGTAGCCTTTACCTGCTACTGTGACTTCCAGCTTTTTCCCCTTACCACTGCTCGAAAACAGACTACTGCGCTGACAAGCAAAATGTCCATCTGATTTTCGAAACGGTTAACCATTAAACATGGTTCCTACTTAATTCCACAGAATATTATCATAACTGCTAAAGAATTTCTCATCCTACATAAAAAAAAAATATTAATACCCAAACTGGTGTGCAGACATTCATAAGGCACATGACATGACATTAAGATAGCAGTTTATATTTATTCGCTTGTCAGGTCAAATTTGAGGCCTTAAAATGGTATTAGTCTTGCAAGAAACAAAGATGTTTACAGATCTTGATAGAGTCTTGTATGAACATTTTAAAAGCTATTCAACAAATCTTTACAATCATGACAAAAACAAGGTGTAATGATTTTCTCATCATGTTTGAGAAACAGAAGGCATCAAGGAACTTTGTAGTTTACTTTATTTTTGCTCTTTTACTCAGAAATTCTCTCAAAGAAAATTTTCCTTTTATGGTTAACAAAATCATCAAGTTCAATTGGAATAAAAGAAAAAACAATACTGTAGTTGTGAAGATTTTTTTTTTTTTTTTTTTAAATTGTTTACACAACAACTTGTTCGTACATGACAGAAACATGTTCATTCTTAAAAAAAGTATCCATAAAGTGTTTGGGATGTGATGTCTGATATGTATAGTAGATAAAGACAATTGTATGTGATTCACAAATGTAATGTACTCTTTAATAATTCATAATAATCCATAACTTTGAAGCTGTTTAACAATGGACCTTAATTGTGACATATTCAAAATGACAGTATGTGAGGATAGCTAATGGAAAAGGTTTTTTATTTTCTGTCGCACGACATTGACAAAATACGATCTAAGAAATGAAACAGAGAGGAAAATATATTATTAAAAAATTACTTCTTTCCTTGGCGATATTCTTGTGACTTTCATAATGTGATATAATCGTTGATGAAGGTAACTTGTTTTGTAATGTAAGCACTAGCCATTTGGGGGGGAGGGGGGGGGGGGGGGGCATACCAATTTAAATCGGTACATTCCAAAATTTCACTGGTATAATGTTGATTCAAATTGACACGTACCGATTTAGTAGTCGGTGTATGTCGATTAACCGTGATCTGATACAGTGCCACAGTTGGCCTGTCGTTACCATAACAACAACAATCAGTGATTAGACTCTTCCAAGTATAACATTTCTGGTGAAATAACTAACAGTGAACTTGATGGGATGATGTCCTTATGGTTCTTTTTTAACACATCTTGATCCCTCAAAACACCCTCTAAACTAGTGGTACAGTAGGTGGCAACAAGTAATTTCTGTATTGTAATTGTACCGTTAAACTTGTCACAAAGACCTATTTTGTTTTTGTTTTGTTTTTTAACCAGTAATGGTGTTTCATTAGTTAACCTTCATATGTCTTATCTTTACTACATTAATGATTATTTATATTAAAACAAAATGGAATGAAACGGTTTTTACAAAATCATTTGCAATACAAGTCACCAGAAAATCATGTCTGGATTTATTTTTTTCATATTTTTGTGCCAATTTCTTACAAGGTTCCTTAAGGAATGTCCAATATGATATTAAGTCTTTAGGTGGCAAGAGTTCTAAGAGTTCAAGAGGTTTGGAAATTCCAATCAAAGAGATAGATGTTGTTAAAGTGATGGCAACAAAGTAAGATAATATTAATATGAAATATGTGATTATAACTGCCAGTGTTGTCAACTTGAGTAATATTGCCAACTTGAAATCTCTTGCTTTTTTTGCATTCGGTCTGTAGTATGCAGACATTTTTAATACAAAACCGAACCATGTGCTTCAATCTCTAAAAATGATTGGACTCGATCAAACAAAGTCGTAGCTTGTGAACTGGAAGATCGCTTATATGTGAGGCATAGAAGATATCTACTCGATCGTGATAAATTTGTCGCTCGGGCTTTAAAATTTACTGACGATTTCTGTAGATGTTGGGTATATCTGCTGTCAAAACAGAAACACAATTTAGATCAAGTACAAGAGTTGTTATTTCCTTTAGTTACTCATGCATATCTTTAAGCTCCTCCCATTCTGCATAGGACTTCTGCAGGGCTAGGGAGCTCATTTTTTCGGTGTGTGCACAAAGTGTAAAGGGGTGATCGGCAGTTGTGGCTCCACCAGGCGCAGACTAGATTTGGCTACGTTCCCTTATAGAGGGCACTCACACCATTAAAATGTAACAAAAGAACCAATATTATATTTGCTATTTATCTAAATTTGCCTGATTCAGAGATATTACCTTCCTAAATAAAAAGAGCAGCTGTATTAGTATGATCTATATACATATTTTTGTAAATTTTTGGTCATTGTTTAAGACATAAAATATCTCTTTTTAGAGGATAAACGTACGTTTATCATAACATGATGGGAAATCGAATTTGTGGTAGAATAGAAATGTGATGGATATGACTTGATACTGTCATACACTATCCACCTTAATAGATTTCAGCCATAGTTTTGGTGTGTTTTTTACTTAGTTTTCTTTGATTATATTTGGCTGGAATCCCGGAGTAGTAGCCTCGGTCAGTTCTCTGGCATACATGTCATATCTGCCGGTCATCTGAAAAGAGAACGGGACGACCGGAGAAGAAATTAGAGAGACAAATACTACAGGATCTTAATACTACTGCTGTCTTGGAGGCCTTTCAGGTGGAAGTTATTTATTAACGGCATGTCTGTTAAAGAACCATTATCATGCACAGAGTGCGAGTATCAAGTTACAAAAGACATATGGGATACAACAGACTCACTTTAAGGACTAATTCAGCAAGATATTAAAGCCTTGCCTTGACAGTCAGTAGCGACATAAAACAACATACCCTATCATATACCTGATCTTTCACAAAGCTATCGGTTTGCTTAATTGCTTTATAAGGAACCTTTATCGAATCTGGAAAGGAATTATCTGTTATTGAGCGTGTACCATATCTCAGAATCAACACAGGTTCAATATGAAACGACTATTTAATACTCCTCAGGTAATTACAGGTAATTAAGATGCAGGCTTGTAATTTAGAGTAATTAAGAGTTGGCCTTCCTTATCTTAACGAAGGACCAACTCCGGCAAGATTAGTTTACAAACTAATCGAACGAGTTGTATTCTTCAAATAAATTCATAAGTTGCGTCAGTACCTACCTGGAAGCACCATTTATCTTTGATTTGACGGATCAGATTCAGGTTGACTTCAGTCACGAGCAGACCATCTCTCGTTCTTGATAGGCCCTGGAAAAGAAAGACCGACGTGTTTTGTGAAACTATTCTACGAGACATTCAAATAACTACACTGCATGCTGTTTACCATTCCTGCTAATTACAGAATATCAAATCCCTCTCTAATCAATTACTTATGTTTCCTTTTCTTTTCTTTTTTTGGCTGTTTCAAAACTTTTTCTTTTCCAAAAAAATTCCCAGTCAAGGTTTGTTCACAATTTACTTTATAATAGTAGAGTGGATCTGGTTATGAGAATAACGAAAATGTTCAAAAAAGTTACTGGGAGTGGCTAAAATAGGCAGAATTCAGCAGAATACAGGCGGGGCCAGGCCGGGGGGGGAGGGGAATGGGTACACTGTGACATGCACAAGTGAACTTTCACAAGGCCACCTGTGGAGAGATTTGGCCTTCAATGAGACAAGGAAAAAACAGCTCTATGACAGAAAATATACTTGAAGTTAGTTCATTTTTACTTCAAATTGTTTTAGCATAACTTTTAAATGAAAGGATTAAAAATTACCAAGGAAATAAAAGGAGTATAAATATAGAACGTAGAGGTCAGAGGTAGTTAATATGACCACAAGAGGAAGTGAGCAGGGGTGTTAAATATGTAGAATAACCCACAAGAGGAAACTATCTCCGAGATAACTTTGACAGAATACAACGATCAAGTACTCACAGGTGTACGGCTTCCATCAGGAGCTGCTACATAGCTGGATCCTGTAACGTAGAATAGAAAGGAAAACTTTTTTCATTCCGCTCGGATGCTAGCGTTACCCGTCGAAGGGAGTTTTTACAATGCCTGAGAGATGGACACATGAATCCTGTTTAACTACTCCATCAATTACCTATATACTGTATGATCTATGTCTTTAAATGTGTTATTCATATAATTATATAAATTATCGTGAACACCAAACATATTCTTTTCCTGGGACATTTAAAAGCTTAAATGTAACAGGACCGGCGAAAAAGTGTTAGGGTCATAATTTACAACAATTGAAAACGGGTATTTTACATATTAAACAAAAACAGCACTTTTTCGTCTTATGAAGTGGGCCCTTTTCATTCAGGTTCAAAAAAAGAAAAATTTAAACAAATAATACTGCTCACCATAGAAATGTCCAAAATCTTTGTGAGCTGTTGAAAGGAAAAATAAAACCAAAAATAGATGTAAATAAATGGATATTTATGGAAAACAATAGATGGAAAGAAATGAAGCATTTTCATGAATTCCATAACCATATCTAAAACAAGTTTCTGTTAAAAACTAGTCATAACTTGTTTTTGGGTTTTATTCAAGCACAAGTAACAAAATATCCTCTCGGTCACATGACTTTGAATGAAACTATTTAGAGTGACACGTACAACCAACAGCCACTGGAGGTAAGTTTGAGGTTTTAACTGAGACCTTTTCTACTAAATACCAACTGAGAAAGATCTCCATAGTTTCTTCTCACTTTTAATGGCTCAAAAATTTCATAATGCATTTGTGTGTTTGTATATTTACTCTTGAACACATGCAACAATAACCTTTCCTTTTATTACTTGTCAGGAAAACTCTTCTAAAGTGTAAAGATTAAAAATTAACTTTACCTGGTTTACCATCTCCAGAGGTAAATTCATTTTCAAATACTTCCTTCAGAAGGAGAAAACAGAGAGTAAACAAGGAGACAAGTGTGATTGTGAAAGATATGCAGTAAATCCAACAATTGTCTATTTTTCTTTTATCCAACTTGTGGATTTATTCTGAAGCAGAAATTCAACCATTTTTTGGGTTTATCATTGTATAGTACATGTTATTCCGATTGTTTAGCACTTCACATTCCATTAATAGTAAACAATGGGTCTTTGTTTTAATATTGAACTTCCAATCACCTTTGAACAGTACTGCCAATAACGTATTCCCAAATTATTAAACAAATTTGAGGATAATTACGAATGACAAACTACAGTTCTGTACAGTACAGTACAGTACAGTACAGGAAACTTTATTTTGGGGTCATTTTGTCATTTTCAGCCAACCCCCAGTCACAATGTGTTTGGATAGCATCCATATTAAGTATAATAGTACTCCTAATAATGCTTTTTAGCTGAAAATAAAAAAAAAATCCCTCCTCTTACATGCCAATTAGGTTAGGCCTGCGTACATTTACTGTTTAAGTGTTGTAGACCCATGCTAAGAGCAGAGAGATGTTCTGAAAAGTGTACTTCTCTTTACAGAGTTAATTTAACTCTCATAGAGTCCCTACATTTGTGCTAAGCTTGAAAAAAGTTTCTATTATTCAATGATACATTAATAACTACGTAACTTCAACCCGAAATATAATGGACTTAACAACAAACCTTGTCTCTACCGCAGAATCTACATCTCGTACTATTTCTATCTTATCTACAGATATTAAACATGGGAAAACATTGCAATGACTCACTGTTCCAACTCGGTTGATGGCGGCGGAGAAGTAAGTGTTGGCAATGGCGGCATTCCTGGCTTCGATGGACCACATCGGCTCGCTTTGGTACAAGACCATAAAAGAAAGATATAAAACGAGACCCACGTCCAAATATACGGTATTTACACTTTTAATACTTTTAATACTAAACCTAACTTTACTCTTGAAGTAAAATGCAAGCAACTTCTTAAAACGCAAGAAGGTTTTAGAACCACCCAAGTTCACAGTCATTCACAGTAATTCATACCCTAGAGGGTAGTAAATGGGCAAATTTCAATTTCAAACAAAAAGGCAATTTTTACATTTGACCATAAGCCTATTAAACCAACTGTTCATCATGCATTGTTTAGATGTTACATGTTATATAAATAACAATTTAATGGTCAACAGAACAGGTACAGTATTGAACTACAGGTGTTATCACTAACGGAAGACCAGCATGGTATAAACCTTGTATGTATCATAACCTATCTTAATTATACAGGGATGAGTCTTGGGTAAAACAAAAGTCACAGAACTTTGCAAAATTTGCGGTATAGGCTCCAGTTTGTGTATGCTACAGTGTGTTAGGATAATAGTTTTGTCCCCGAGGTAGAAAAGATATCAAGGATATTCCGCGAATTCGCGGAAAATGCTCGTGCCTGATTATAAGACTTGGTAAGGCTTATTGAGTGAAGCAATATCACAATTGTGTGGTCTGCAACAACCGAGCGGTCAACGAAACAGGAACACATCTATGGATGGTGAACCGTCTCGTGGGTCCCATGTTATAGGTGTGAGAGGGTAGAAGTATGTGACCCGGGATGAAACTCACCTCAGACCACCGACTGTTGCGGATGGATTGAAGACTATCTCTGCACCATTCATGCCATACATGTGCCAGTTGAGAGGATGGTGTCGTCCATAACATATGTTGATGGCAATGCGACCTGCAATGATATAAACATATTTCTATATACAGCAAACTTATAAGGGACCAAACTATCAATTTCTGCACTTTAGAAAATATGCTGGTATTTAAAGAAGCCAGTTCTTGCTTCCTAAGACCTCATTTTTGAAGGTGGTGAAAAAAAAAAAAAGGTTAGGTTTGATAAAACGGCACTTGCTATGTCTAAAATACAGCTAGGTGTTTTGAACAACAATAAATAACATCTGAATTATTGAATATATCTGGCATTATTACAGAACCCAGTTCTTGTCTGATCAAATTTTTCAGGGGGGTTAAAATGATTTGTTAAATTGGGACCTGTCGTGAAAAATACAGCAAAATTTCAGCTGGCACTTCAGAATTTCGTTCTTGCTTTTACATAATACTGGCCTCTTATGTGAAAGGAAGACAGATTTCTTAAATTGCAACCTGCAGTTAAAAAAAACCCATAAACAAATACAAAATTTAAAGCGGATATACAAAAAACATACAGTATGCACTATTTTAATTTGTCTTGTATACACATTTAAAACTTAAGCGACTTTAGACAAAGTGTAAACTCTCTGTACATTGAAATGTCATCGTTCGTAAGGAAAAAACACCATACATTTGACTATTCTCTTCTCCTTTTCCCTTCCAATCCTTCAGAAAGAAAATTAAAAGAACCCTTCCAGGAAAAAAAGATCATGGTAACGACAATCTCCAAGACAAATTAACAAAAAAAGAAAAAAAGTGAAAAAATTGTGACTTACAATTATTAACTTACCAAACTGAGTTTCAAAAACTCTGTGGCCAGTACTGCCCTCAAAGTAGTACGTGGACTGCCAAAAAAAAAACGGCAAAAGAAATTTATCACCAATCATGACTGTTTGGACCAATCTGATGTAGAAAAGTTAGCTTCAGAGTTATCTGACCTACGGGGCAATGTTGCTGCACTGGTTCTTTCGGCTCATACTTGCCCCAAGGAGAGGCCACTCCTCATCCAAAAATTATCACAATGACTCTCTTCACACAGGTAAAATCTTTAACAATGTTCTTATTCCAAAAATGGAAACAAATTATTTGGCAAACACTCTTCAAATAAAGCATTAGGATCCATTATTTGAAGTAAATTTAAATGTTAGGAATATTAAATTTAAAGGGGTCGTACCTCGTTAAAATCTCCCACTCTTGGGATGTGATTTTTGCTGCTCTTTCCCAGGACCTGCCCAGTATTGGAGATGACAACTACAAAGATCGGAAGAGAACAGAGTTAGCAAATATATGTAAATGTAAAATAAAAAATAAATATTAAAAAAATATGAAAAATAAGCAAATATCCCTCAGTCACCATCTTTCACCATTTTAACAACAACAACAAATTTGTTCTTGGAACATAAAGCACTAAACACTGTATATTAAGCATGTATTCTGGTAAATTTTGTAGAAAAATTCCAATTTCCAACTAATTATAGACTACAGTGGGAATGTCGATTACCTCAAGCAAAATGAAATATTATTGATAAAGTTTCTGTTTATCTGACTATTAAAACAATTTATATATTTTTCTAAAATATCAAATCATACTTCATAATGCTACCAAATGCTGCATTAAGATGTGGCTCTAACCAAGAGAGATTCAATTGTTGTTAATACTTCCTTGTTAAAATTAGCACATTTGCCAAAAAATTGTATCTGGGAAAGATTCAAAACTTAACTCACCGGCCGTGTTTTGCAAAATATCTCCCCGAGAGGAATCTCTTTCCAGTATGGGTGATATTATCACCATGTTGTACTTCTTGGCCCACTAAAAGAACCAAGAATTGTAAAAGGACAAATTGAATGTGCATAGTTTTAAATGGGTTGGTTGTTTTCTCGATTATACCAATATATGCACAAAGTGAATTGAAATAACAAGAAACCATCCTAACCCTTACTGTGACTGAATATTTTTGGATGTACACGAATTACGCGAATATAGTTACTTATATCATCCAGTGATGTCAAGTTGAACCGCAAGTCAAAGAACCAACTCGTAACTAGGATATGCAACTGCACTTTGCACTCAGTCTACTTCAGCAGTGTGCTACTGTATATTCTATACCTAAACAAAGAGTCAATTCACCTTTTGTCTGACAGATAACATATAGCAACATAAATCCCAGCACTTTAAGCAGCTGGATGCTATTTCAAACATATAAACTTTTTAATATGAATGCAAAAACTGAAAAACTATATACAGTGAGCGG
>KN882243.1:201581-226842 GCA_000934455.1 Apostichopus parvimensis
TATATATATGGATGTTATGATCTTTGATCAATAATTATTGTTTGTAATTTTGTAAGTATAATAATGACGAAAATGTGAGTCACAGCTGCAAAATGGCCTGATTAGTCGAGCGGCGCTGCGCGTCGGTGTTTGCTTCAAGTCGTGCACTGATCCATGACGATCGGATGCAAAGCAGTGCATAATAATGGCAATACCAAAGTTGATTCTTTTGATATATATTTAAATGGAGGCTTATCTCCGGATTCCATATCCTCCCGCAAAAGCGTTCAGGAGAGTACGTTAAGAGTCCGGCCTATGGGCCATAAGTGGGCTTAGATGTCTTGCAATGGAGGGCTCACGTTTATTTCGACTGGGTTGATGTTCAACGTCAGTGAAATCATGGCCTCGATGAGGTGTATATTTATTCTCTTGTCAACTTTTCGTTAGTTTTCAAATTTGTATTAACTCTTCCTTTTTTCATCGCATTTGTTTTTCCTCTCGTAAAGTAATCAAAATTGAGCTGAAATTAATTCATTCTAATATATGTCTCACGGTCTAAACTCGAGTCCACGAGAAAGCAAATATATTTCTCTCGTCTTCTTTAGCTTTATAACTGCGTTATCAATCAGAAAACTTTTTCACCTTTCAAAAAAAGGTTATCTATCCAACAAAAGGGGATGGCTTTTTAAGTGTCACATGGAAATTTCCCTGTTAATTATGTTAGCATGTGGTTGACATATCATCCGGGCAAGCGGGGGTGGGGAGCTCGGGGCCGGGGTCTAGTAAAGTATTTACGCGAGTCATTTGCTGAAAAGTGACACGAAACTCGCTAGCAGAGAATTATAAATGTCTGAAGATGCTACAACCAGCTCCTGGAACTTCGCCCTCGTGAACCCACCGGGGGTTCTGAGATAATTTCTAAAGAAATTTCAGACCGTCTTTCCTCTTTCTTAGCTTTAAACTTGTATATGAAAATAACCACAATAGGAACAACACATGTGAACATGTTGCGGTTTCCAAGGGTTTGGACATCGCTAGACCTCTTCCGATTATCACAGCTCCAATTCAGTAACAGTATATAATTTAAATATACCTCCACTTACCCCAATCACTGACATGCCCTCCTGAAGGAGATCCTATAGCAGAGCTCACCGAACAGGATACACTGCTGGCTAAAAGACATACCCGGCCTACCACACCTCTGATTGCGCACTAGCACTATTACTGTAACAGTACACTAAGAAGAAGTGTATGTAGTGTATACAATATCACACGGGGAACATACCACTCTTCTTTTCTTTTTAGCTTTAGTAGGCCTACGCTTATGCGTGAAATAATTTCCTTTTCCACACATTCGTGCTTCTTCATTAGATAGGCTCCCGGTAATATTTTTTTTCTTGTTGTTTCTATGCATATCTTGCATATAAAAACTTGTGTTCTATTAATTTACTAGTTGAGCGCGTAATGGGCACGTTGCGTTTACCAGGCGGGCAAAACAGTATACTAGGTGGGCAATTACCCACACAGTTAGTGTATTATTTACTCCCCAGCTCAACAGTGACACCTGGATCCTTTTTTTCCTGTGTAACTATTAGCTATTAACAGTATTACACTTTCCATAGTTTCACAATAGGGGGGAGACGAGATAAAAAAAACAATAATAATAATAATAATAATAACAATTTAGAGGGCGACACTCAAATCAGTAATTCTGTTGTAAGTTGTGTACGATAAGTCCACACTGCACGTCTGGTTTAAATAGAAAGGCCGTTTTCCTTACGTGCACTGATTTCTAACGGATTGAGGTATTTGCATTGTACAGATGAAATGCATAATTTATTAAGTTGAGATCGTTAGGCCATAGACATTCCCCCAATTAGCCGTGTCTGTTAAGAACCCTAGTCGTAACTGCATGATTTTTGTTAACCCTCTTGCAGGTAAGTACCAATTTCACGAAAGTCAGTACTCTATGCATTCTGTAACTTACAGTACAAGTTACGCCGTTCATTGTTGTTCCTAAGAACCAAGCGTTACCCAGACCAAGACTCAGAGCTAACTGTCATTCATGAGTCACCCAGTACTTAAGGCTTAAGGAAGCATTGCTCCCATTGCATTTTCTTTCACCTTCTAAGTTCTAGGTTCTACCATTTTTTGTAAGAAAGGCAAAGATTTTTCAAACTTTGCTTGCTTTGAATAGTAGGCCAAGGCTACAGTACTTTTTGAGGTCCATTTTGTTTTTGTTGTACTGTACAGTGCCTTGTGCTGATAACTTTATCTAGATAATGGTGCTTTATACATTTTATGATCAGTATTGTTATTATTAAGTTGATGTATACTTTTTCTAATGAAAAGTGCTTTAACATTAAGATAAGGTTACTCTATTTTTATTTGTTTGACAGTAATATGACTCTTTCAATTGCTCAAGGCCTATCTTTATCTGCATTTAAAGCATGCAAGGGAAGTTTGCATAACTTTGTGTTATCACACGGTCTAGGTGATGAAATTGCCCACCCCATTATTTCACAAAATCATGTACAGAGGAATAAAATGCTATAAATTTACACATCTCACATTTGATGAGATCTGGTAAGTCCTCATGGATCTATCTTGAAAAGCAGGAATGTGGTTTTAGAGATCTGTCAATAGTTGATCAAAGCAGTCACAAGTATAGTTTTGAATATAAAATTGCCCTGAACAACTTCAGGGAATGTTTTGCATCTTGTTCTAACAAAAATATTTAAAGTCGCCTATTAAACATGCTTTACAGTATGACATCAAAATATATTTCCTTTGATGAGAATTCTTTACACGATTCATGAAACTAAATCTTGTCACATTTTGGTGATAGTGGTATGTCCATTTATCAATCACATAACTTACTCTTCCTGTTGCTGGACTATCATTTCCCCAATATTTCTACCCCCCCTCCCCCACCAAGTAGACCTGTTGCACTGTAACTTTGAATGATAAGATGGAATATTTTATCAAGGAAGCTTCATTTCCCTTCTGGTTTTCATGAATTTTTCCAGCAAATATGTCTAAAAGGAAAGTTTCCTTTGACGAATTGGGCAGCGACAAATCTGAAGAGCCTGTCTGGAAGAAGACCAAGGCTGGAGTCGCTGCGGTCGATGACGAAAACAAAGGAGATCGGTTGAGGACATTTAAGCAGAATCACACCTTAGACAGCGATGAAGAAGAAGATGACGAAACGACAGAAGAACAGTACGGAGTGAATGAGGATGATGTGGTAGAAGGTACAGTTGACACTTGTGTTTTCAAAGCATAGGCATATGAGGCGGGGGACTGGGAGGGCTGCAGCCCCCCCAACCAAAAAATTTTGTGAAAATTTGGGCAATATGCTGAGAATTTTTCGGGCACCTACTGTACTGAAAGAAAAATAATTTGCAATGTGTTTTTCAATGGTTAAACTGATATTATTATGATCATGATTATTGTAACAACTTCTCCAATAATTATAACCTATATGAAGGGGTAATAACACGGCAAATGATTGTATGTTATTGGCATGCGATGTAATAACCGATACATGCCTATAAGATATGCACATTAAGATGTTGAACGCGCGCGGAGCGTGCGAAAAATTTTGGTTATATTTTTCGGGCAAGTCATTACAGCCCCCCCAAATCAAATTGGGCTCCTACACCTATGTTTCAAAGGGGTGTTGGGAGGGGAGACAGAGGTGGGGAGGGGAAGGAATTGGGGGGAGAATTTGGTTGAAACAGTCTCATCTGGAAAAGGTCAATGCTAGTATAGGACACAATTTTACATTCTTTTGTATTGATGAGATCTTGCGTGGATCATACTGAGGTGTGAATAAGCAATGTTAATGAAAATTTGGCAGAGGCCTCAAATGTTTTGTGGCTCTCACATGATGGAGTTACCTCTAAGAAGTGGACTATACAAAGTGACTCATTTGGTATACCCATTTTGTCTCATTAATCGGCCAGGGTTAGGATTCAAACAACATCAAAACTGATGTCCAATTGAAAATAAATTGTGAAATAACGAAGAAAAGGGATCAGTGGGATTCTGAAATTACAGAGAGTATATTAAAACGTGATATATATACAGTATATATATATACAGTATATATAGTGTGTGCATTGATGATCACTAATATATTGAAGTCGAGCTGATGGGGTGGGAATGGGTGGAAGAGGGATGCCTAGCCAAAAGAATTGTGTTCCCGAAAGTCTTTAGGGCTCCCCAGATACCCCCTCCCCAAAGTTTCCTTTTTTTCATCATACACAATTTTTTGAAGCCCATAAAACATTGTATTCCATAATATTTCATAAATGTAATCATACTACTAACTAAGGCATCTTTTGGAATATGTGTACATAATAGAAAAGAGAAGCCAAATTTTCATCTGATCGAGAAGCTTGTCATGTCACTTTTGCAGGAGCCGAAGACCAAACAATACAAGTGGACGAAGGGATGAAGTTGACGCCCTTTAACCTTCGAGAGGAGATGTCAGAAGGACGCTTTGACGCAGACGGCAACTACTTTGCCAAGAAGGACGACGAGGTCAGGGACAACTGGCTGGATAACATCGACTGGGTGAAGGTCAAGGAGCGTCCGGAGAGCGACGAAGGGGAAGGAGCCGAAGACGAGGTCAGACCGGAAAAGGAAGTCCTAGCCGAGATAGCCGGACTCATGAAACCCGGAGAAACGATCACAAAAGCACTCCAAAGGTTAGGAGGAGGTAAAAAGAACCAGAAGAGGCAGCACAGAAAGTCTTCCCAAGAAAGGGTCGTCGAGGAAGGATCCAAAGGAGAGGGCGGTCAGAGCAAAGAAGATCTGTTGAAGTTGACAGGACTGGCAGACGATATCCTGTGCAGAGGGAACTACGAGGTCTACGGTTACACCTACGAGCGGATTCAACACCTACTCAAGAAACAGGACGAGAAGGCGAAGGAGCAGGTAGACGCAGCGTTCGATATGTTTGGAGAGGAAGTCGACGAAAAGAAACTTGAGAATCCGACACCAAAAGGTAGGAAAGTTAAGACATACAGAGTAAGATTCAATCGAGGCTCAAATCACCTTGATAATTAGAGGGCAAGTTTTACTTTTTGAAAGAAACTTTGCTGTTGTGTTTGTTTAAATACTAGATTGGGGTGGGTTGGGGTTGGGGGAGATATACTTATTGATGTCAATTCATTTGTATGTCACTTTGTCATGTGCATTTAGCGATCAAAATTTGGTCTCTGACAGGTACTTGCTTAAATAGTCGCATTGTTAAATATGCTCAGGTATTTCTTTTGCTGGCAACCCAAACAATCTCATCGAGTTAGCTGTAATATTTTGTATACACATCTTTTCAACAAAAACAACAAAGTCCAGCAAGTTGGCATATTTCATGTAGCTAATGCATGATCAGCCAAAAGCATCCCAGAAGCACCTCAAACTGGAAGATTGCAGATACTTAGCTATCGATAATCTTCACAAGTTCAGCCGAAGCAAGGAAATTTAAAAAAAATCATATTTATTTTGGTTTTTGTAACACATCAATACAGAACATTCAATACTTGTAACCTTTCTCTCTTATGACGCCAAATTTTCTCATTCATTGATCCCAAAGAAACCCATGGGCTCCATACTTTTCTTGCTCATATTATTACATAAATTATAACAGATTATTTAACAACTGAGGTTGGAAATGTTAAAATTCTTAGATATATTAGAGATGACAAATGAAACCAAGAGTAATACAGTGTAAGAAATCCTCTCTCTGTATGTCAGGAAACCACTCATGCAGTGGACTATGTTTCTGCATTCTTCAATACGTTTTTTTTTAATCGCTGCAGATGATTCCGAGGGGGCGCTAGATCTTTCAGACGCCGTCCGCTGGGAGTTCAAGTGGGAGAATAAGGCCGATGTCAAGACGTACGGTCCTTACTCCAGCGAGCAGATGCAGGAGTGGGTCAGCCAGGATTACTTTAAGGACGGCGTTTACGTGAGGAAAGTCGGAAAAGATCAGCAATTCCATACTTCGAAGAGGATCGATTTTGATCTGTACACATGAAGAGCCTGTCTCGATCGTACTGTTCTCCATCGCCATAAAGTACTAGAGGCATCGATGACTAAAGACCTTGCGGGCAAATTTTCAGAGCCTGAGGCTTTTGTCTTCATATTCTTGGTATTTGTGTCTGGAAAAGTGTCACAATATGTCTCATCTATTTGTAGATAACATATGCATGGCTTCATGTTGATATGATAGAGGAGTCTAGGAGACTGCTGTGGAATTTCTGGATTCACAAACAGACACTTCCTGTAGGTAGAAACAATCATCTCTGTTTTTGTTTTGTTTTTTTTTCTACCAAGAATTCAAATGTTTCTACTTTTCATCTTTCCTTTTGAACAGGATTGAAACTGGAGATATTTTTGGAAGGTACATCCTGTGCTCAGCCTATCTACTGAGCTTATAGATCCCTCAGGTTGCGAGAGGTGACATTTAATCTTATGCATATGTGGCAGTTAAGCTGACCAGTGTTGGGGTGGTTGGGGGGGGGATGGGGCCATGCCCCACATTCCATCTTCTGTCAGGGGAACTGGTTCAGCAGAGGATTTGCAGCCAGGCTGCAGAGGTGCAGAGGATATGCACTTATAGTGTGCTATGGGAATCTGTTTTGTTTGATATGATTTGCAGTGCAATTACAACTTTTCCTTTTGACACAGTGGCATAGAGAAAAAAAAAATGTATCAAGCCTTGGCCTGATGAGGGCTATAATACTTTCATAACAGATGATCTTGATGTCTGCAGTTGTCGTCAAATTGGGAAGGGATGGGGGGGGGGGGGTAGAATGTTAGAAGGTCAGAATCCATGTAAGGTAGTTACCGGAAGACTCTGCACAGTCATAAACCTGTATGATTGACATTTAGATATAGCTCTATTTGCTGATAAAGTTGCCATCAATAAATAATATTGTATCTGGATATTTTACCGCGATCTTCACATAAGATACATCCACCAAAGAATGCATATTGAATTTGCTTATTTTAAGTGCAATGTTACCCTCGGGTGGCACAAAGGAGAGAATTTAACTACTGCCCAATCGAGTCAAGTTTTAATAACTTCTGTTTCGCCTAACAAATTCCCTGTGGGAATTTTATTAAAAATTTGATGACAATTGCAAAAGGTGAGCTTAAGTTTGGTTTTTATTGGAAAATGAATTTTTCCAACACTTTACTTATGTGAAAAAAATATTTGTGTGCCTGAATGGTTTTCTTCACTATTTGAGTGTTATTTAACTACAGCAAAAGTACAATAACACAGCACCCCCCTCCTTAAGCCCCCTTTCTCCCAGCTGAAGTATATGTGGTTGCCCCCGTGACTGTTTATGAGTCGTCATTCTAAAAGTTGGATACTTATGTTTAATCTTACTCATTATGTGTGATATTTAAATTACTGCAAACTTGGAATGAAATTCTTCAAAACATCACTTTTAAAATTCTTATGTGATTATGTCTTGGCTGAAATTCCAGATACTTCTCAGATATTGGTTTCTGGGGTTGATTGATTTTTAATTGCTGCCTGTATATCACATTTTGATTGTTTTTCAATTAAAATAATCAGCATCTTCAGTTGATTGGATAAATTTGTTGGCGCTGTTGCCTTTTGGATACTGGAAATTTCCACATTATCAACAGTGTAGTTCCTTAGCTCGACTAGTCAAGTTTCATTAATTTCATTTCAATAATGAAGAAAAAAGTCCCAACATTTTTGAAAGTTAATCATTTTGCTCTCTGCATGTGAACAGTACTGATGTGAAGAAGTGTCAGGAAGACAAAAATGTTTTGAATGAATCAGAATCTCCACTCACTGTTAACAGGGAGGAGGGGGGGGGGGGCAGGGGATAGGAGTGAGACCAACTCTCAGTGATGTTGAAATTCCACACGTGGCGACAACACGCTTATATGAAAATCATTGTGAAAATTATAGGGAGGGGGGTAGTGGCCATGGTTTGCTAGCCCAAGCCCCCCTCCCCATCATTGTGTCAGGGGCCTTTATTAACTGACATTGAAATGGTGCAAAAGTTTTAATAGTTTCTAGTTTATTTAATTGCTATATTATTTAGAGTATCAGTAGTGAAATTGATGAGATTGACTGTAAATGTTGACTGATCAACAATTGCTTTAATTTTAATGAAAACTTCATCAGCTTTAATATTTTGAGAACACTTCCACGATAATGGGAAGAATTTGTACATTATTGCATCTTTACAGGATGGATACTATATAATGGCTTTAAATACTCAGTTTTTGAATAGAAAGATCATTCATGGTTTCAAGGGAGAGAAGAAGTAGAAAAGGGATATATGGGTGTGTCAACAAAGTCATGTGCTCTTGTCATGTGGAATATATATGTTGGAAGGGAAAACTGAAAATAAAAATATCCTTCAAAAGTATTCTGATTTCTATTTTAAATTTCGCTTAATTCTTTCAATTCCAAATGAGAAGATTCCGGTTGAATGACTGAATCTACAGAGGGGGACATGGGAGAGTTGTTCCCCCAGAGGGGGGGGGGGAAATGGTGGAGAGGGGGCTGCCCCTTCTGTTATTGCCATGTGTAATACATATCTGAGGTACTTTGTGTTTATACCATTTACCCCTGCCATTATTAAAACAGATGCACAGTTGCCAATATGATGATATGGTGTGTTTAAGTCCTTCAGAAGGGGGAGTCCCACATCATTTGGGAAACCTATTCGCAGTATCTAATCTTAGCAGTCGCACCCTGTTCATCTTTCTGGCTGCAAACCCTGGAGACAGTTCTTAGTACAATAAAACAAATCTTAATAAAGAAAAGAAGGGAAAACGTGTTGGTTTCTGAAACATCTCTGGAAGTCTTGTACAATTTTGATTCCAAGAACATCTGATTATTGTTCAATGCTTAAAAGTGATATATGCCTGAAGTTTTCAAAGAATTAAATTCATTAAAAAGAAGGTAATGAAAACTATTTTATACGGTAATTGTAAACTGACAAATAACATCACTTGCAAAAAATGTTTTCTTTTGCAAAAAATTCTGAAGTGAACAGATACCACCTGTATCCTACCATTATGCGGTTATGATCGTTGTGAAATAACATTACAATTCCATATATATGGTAAAAACAGAGTACAAATGACATCACAGCAGATAAAATGAAAAATTGTTGTTATGAATAGTGCAACATGAAAGTTCTTCAACCAAAGATGGTAGAATACGTTTTTAACAAAAATGTTGCATCTCGGCCCTCAGTTCATAAATTATAAATAAAGAATAAAACCAAAACGAAACAAACCCTCCCCACCACCTCGACCCTTTCCAAAAAATAACCATTAAAAAAAAAGATTTGCATCTCTGAGAAGCCATTAAATCATGGCACTATTAACTGCTAAGCAACCTGTGCCAAATATACCTTTCCAATACAAAAGAAGAAAAGGCTTTCAAACTAGAAAACAACTTGTCACTGAACGTTGAATACTGGTTTGCTCTGATAACATCACAGATAACCTACTGAAAGACTTTTGCTTCCTTTTATCTTGCCTAACAGCAGCTTAAACAAGCCCAAAAGTTAGCAGATTTCAAACTGCTGTATAAACCTGAGTTTATAGCAACAAGAAATTGAAGTGAGTTTTTTTTTTTCATGACACGGCAGTGTGGAATATTTTCATCGTTCCAAGCGAGTCTCACATCGTCTAGCTCCCGGCCAAACCGTCTGACAGATGATGACGTAGACGTAAAGATGAGAGTCGGGTCTCATTCAACGGGACGATGGGCAGTCTTTGCCTTCTTGCTTCCTTTCTTTCTCTTCTGAGTTTCGTCATTCTCTTTAAGCCTCTTGTGAACTTTACTGATATGCTTGGCCTGAAAAATAGATCACGATAATATGTGGAAGACCTGTTTGTGAACCAAAATGATGTTTAATGCAGATAAATGGAGCTTAAGACTGTTAGCCCTCAAAATTCATTGGTGATCCATTGGCTAGTTGCTAAAAACAGTTTATATCACACAAGAAGAAAGAGATGTCCAGTGGGCTGTTAACAGGTAATTAGTTGTAGTTGAGATACATGTGTAAAGGATTCCAGGTGTTTGGGGGGGGGGGAGAGGGAATGTGGAGGCATTGGGAGAGGAGGGCATGGGTAAAGCAGGGAGGGGAGGGTTAAGATCCAAACTTTAAGAGGTAAGATATATATTCCTGCTGGGGTTGCAGTGGATTAGAGTGTTCATATGATGGGAAAGGATTGGGGGTGGGTGAAACTGAGCTTCAATGTTGAATTACAAGGGCGTAGGAACCGGTGGGGCTGGGGGGGCGCCAGCCCCCCCAGTACAAAATATGGTGGGGCGGAAGTATCATTCCGCCCCCCCCGCTCCGCAAGTCAGAAAACCCCTTTTTCATTTCCAAATGAGAAAAAAATCTCATTTGGAGCACCAAATTGCATCTAAGGCCAGGTGAAAATGCAAAATTATTTACAAAATGGAGTGGGTGTTGAAGTGTGCTATATTGCACCAAATTGCATCTGAGGCCACCTGGAAATGCCAAAAAATTCCAAAAAAAGACCCCTCCCCCAGGCCGGCCATCAGTCTTCAGCCCCCCCCCCCCACTCAAAATTACTTTCCTACGCCACTGTTGAATTATCTTATGGAGATAAAGAGAACAGATTTACCAGGGATCCACTTCTTCTGGCTAAGAGTTTAACATCATCGGCATTTATTGCTTTTCTCTTCGCATGTCTGGAATTGAAAACATGAAATGTCCTGAAATGGTTGATTTGTTGTGGATACATATCACTCTCTTCCAAGGTCAAGAGATGATCCTACCAGTTATTGTTAAATGACCGTAGCAACAGGATATGATGATGTACTTTGGGGTCCACATATGGAAATGTTTTTCTTACTGGTGTTGGACTGTTAGTCCTTATTCATATATTATGTACAGTATACTGTATGTTTCTAAGTTATATTGCTGGTACAAGTTTCACAGAAATTTGTATTACTATCCTTCTTATCATCTACAATTTGGAATGGTAAACTTAATTACTCACTGGCAAAAGTTTTCCAAGTCTTTCGCAAAACAATCTGCAAGAAATGAGAAGAAACTTTATCAAGTATTATGTAAAAGCAACAATATTTTTAAGTGATTGAAAGGATTCTTAATAATCCTAAAAACAGCAAAATGACACAATATAGACAGCACTGTTGCCATGACCAGGTTCTGAGGTTCCAATAACAATACCCCTGCCCTATGGTTATACTTCCTCTCTAGGAAATGCAGAAAATTATTTTACACAAATGTCTAGTCTCCACAACGATTACAAATCTGACTTACCTGTTTGTTTGAAGGTAGCTTCAGAAATGACTGCAATGACATGCTTTGAAAATGTGATTTCCAATTCTTCTTCTAAGTTGTTGCATATTTTGCCAACAGTATAATGGACTGCAGCTTTCAGCCTCTGTATCAAAAAATTATATTAAAATAAATGAAATAATATCAAGTGACATCCTCAAATGGATTCAAACTTTCCTGACCACCGATGAGGTGATGTGTTTAATGTTACCAAATAGTACAGAAATAAGTTAACAGGACTTGTGCATTTTGTTATAAAATGTCGCCTGGATTAAAGTACAACCTTGGATAAAACATGTATGGAGTGAAGACAGTTAACATAAAACAGCAAAATCTGAGAATGGTAGGTTTACATGTAGACAAACCTCTGGTGATAAAGAATGATGAAAGTTGTTTTATGGGGTATCTGTTAGGTTTGGCCACCCATTCTATCTGTATCTAAATAGTGCATTAATATTGTTGCACAGGCTTATTTGCTAAGTTTTAGAAGACTTACGAGTGACCCATTTCTGAATATCTAGCAGAGATTTGCCTTTGAAGCAACATTACAAGTCAGGCTATGTAGTTGGAAATCCATGCCAGTGAGTGAATGTACTCTGAGAAAATGATCTCACTTGATATGGACAGCTTAACATCCTTGGCTTATTAAACACTAGGTGGATCAAGATCTTGAACTATTTGTAATATTGGGATCTCCACATTGTTTTAATAGCAGGAGTTAATTTTGTATAGAAGGATCATGCATACAGGCTACATTGTGCGCAGGCTCATCTGTTACTGTTAGATGTTTGTATACCCAATCGAGTCCTAAGTTACATGCAAATGACCGAGCCTACACGTAAATATTTACATGAAAATGTAGCTAGGCTACGCTGATCGTATATTTTTTTAGAAAGTTCAGGTTACTGTAGTTACCTGTTCAACTTCTAGATCTACGGACGCTCCTTCGTCGCTTTCGTCTCCCATGTTTTTTTTATCGATGACTATTCTATTGTTTATTGTGAACAATTTCGCTGTCACAAATCAGTGTAAGAGAGCCGGCTTTCAAAATTCCCGCAATCTGTGTTGTGCGACTTCCGGTGCAAAACAGGGTTTTTCTTTTCCGATGGCCATTTGGCATGTTTAGGTTTATAGTGCAATAAGTATGGTTCGATTTCATATATGATTCCTAATTGTGATGGCAATTACTTTCACATAATGAGAGCTAATTCTCCCAGTACTATTTTGTATAATGGGGTGTCAGTGTCGATTCTTTCTCCAAAACTAATCATCGGATAATCATAGCTACTAGCATATTATTGATTTCGTAATGGTTACAAAACACTATTTCCGAGCCTAATTTGAGCATGGAAACGTGCCAATCACAGATTTTCCAATACGTTGAATTTTGACTCAAAGGAATTCGTTCCAGTCCAGAATCCATCTCGGGGTTATTCTCTGTAAGATTTTTCATTGTTTTATGAAAACCAAATTAATCAAATAACTACTGACGGGCCAAGCCAGGTTTATGTCCAAAACGAAAGTACAACGATAATTTACCACTAGGCTACTGCTACTGTGTTAGCCTAATCTATTGTAGGCATTAACATTAG
The DNA here is from genome assembly GCA_000934455.1 of Apostichopus parvimensis. NCBI lineage: Eukaryota > Metazoa > Echinodermata > Holothuroidea > Aspidochirotida > Stichopodidae > Apostichopus > Apostichopus parvimensis. The sequence goes on from KN882243.1 coordinate 214,507, forward strand.
GCCCATTTCGATAAATGTTGTGTTAATTGTTATGTTTCAGTGGTATATATCCGCATATTTTACCAAACGTGTGTTTTGTATGCCTCCAATTGTGATTAATGTATGTCTCGTACTGTACATATCCGCATCACTTACAGATCTGTGTTATTATGCCTCCAATTGTGATTAAGATATGTGTGTTTGAACCAAAAGCAAAAAAAAAAATAGTAATATAATATTAATAAGCATCTGATAGGGCTAAAAAGATGCAGTGAGGCACTGCACATATAATATATAGTCTTAATGGGATATATCGGTCCCTGGGTCCTTTATTCAGGTACGCATCATGTGGCAAACATTACTCAATTTAGCTTTATGTTCCTAATATTATAACTTCATGATTTCTCCCTGAATGTTTGCTTAGCCATCAATAATATCTGTATTTAAAATTTTATCAACATTTAAGTAGAGATATTGTTTTCCTTTGTGGATAAATTAATCAAATATTATGTAGAAAAGTAAAACATTTACTCCATAATTGCAGGGATAACATTCACTGTGCTGGGGAAAAAAAATCACTTTTATTAAAATATCAACCTTTTTTATTGCCATACAAAATGCTATGAGGATGTAAGTTTGGCCAAAAGATGTTGGAAGAATCCTGCAATTATCAAGGAATCACATTGAGTCATAAGAATAACTCTTTAATTGTACAAAGAATCTTATTTGTGACAATTTGTGACAAATTATGTTTTCCCATATTTTGCATATATATTCCATTACAGTGTTCATCAACATGGATTCAGCCAGTATGAGGAGAGGCAGTGGCACCACAAAGCCTGTGGAGCCGGATATTTCTAGTCGTCAGACACCGCTAAAACTGTTTGTGGATGCGAAGAGGAAGATCCATGAGATTTACAGTGAAGTAGCCAATCATATTAAAGACTCAACAGCATTTTTGAAAGGTCAGCCTGATGAATTTGTAAACTTTACTTTCTACCAATAATGTTTCTGACTTCATATAAAGCCCTGTGTTTAAATAAGCCTGTTGCATGATTGTATTGAGGGACGGAAAGCAGAGAAGAATTTTTGGGATATTCACTGGGTAATAAGATGAGGTAATCAAGTCAGTTGTGAGTGTTAGTAGTTTTAGCTCAGTGGTTAACGCCGGTGCCTTCCAATTTAAAGGTCCCGAGTTTGAGTCACTCCAAGATTAATGTATGTCATCCAGTTACAGAGTTGTTGACAATTGACAATTCTAATAATCATGGATGTTAAATATGAATCTAAGAGACTGACTTCGGTCAGCTTGCGGCTTTGATAAGCCAATGAGGCTTCTTCGCGAGGAGGATCTAAAATACAATGCACACAAATGTTTGTCTTGGATTTTTTAGCGAAGGAGACTGCACTTATATCAAAGTTATTCCATATTGAGCATGAATGACAAATTTGCAATCAATATCCCATGAAATATTCGGTCAATACAATGTCCCTTTAAGTCATTGTGAGAGGATGAAACCAGTTTTAATGTCTAGTAGGAATTAGTTTGTTAACCATACCTGGTTTCTTCATATCATCTTTTCACCTTACCAGGAGTGCCTGAAGACAGCTCAGTCACGACATCAGACCAAATGTCCAAAATGGATAATTTTGGTAACCAAGTTCGAGGTATTCAAGAAGTCTTATCCAGGGATCACATGAAAGTGGCTTTCTTTGGCAGGTAAAGTCAGGTTTATGACTGGATCCATAAATTAGCATCTAAGAATTGTAAAGCATTGTGGTCAAGTGGGTTAGGCAGTGGGCGTGTGATCTAAGGTTTCTGCCAGATCTGGCCAGATCATTACGTTGTGTCCTTGGGCAAGGCACTTTACAGTATCTCCATTGCCTCTCTTCACCCATGCGTATCAATGGGGACCTGTGAGATAAATTTTCAGTTGGGTGCTGTAGATACATTATTAATATAAAAACATGTCCGCTGAAACTCAGAGAAAGTGTACAGATCACGCGGAATCAAGCAAATTCATGGCGAATGACGAATCAAATAAAATCTTCCCATGGTCCCCAAGATTAATGGGTTACTCAAGTCTATATTGTAACGAAGTATGGAGGTCGGATGGAGACCTACTGTATTTTGTGATGTTAGGCTAGTGTTAGGCTGAAGTTAGGCTAGTGTTAGGCTGAAGTTAGGCTGGAGAAATGGAAGTAGTAGTTGATATTGGTAAATGACAGGTTTGGTTATGATAGTATAATTAGAGTTCAGTTAGTCTCCTCTGAAATCTCCGGTGTGGAAATTGAATACCTAAAACAAAAAATAATGTAAACACACATGATATTCGATCTTTTACAACCTCCGAAAAGATATTTTATAATGACATAATTTTTAGTGATAAAAAAAAAGATGGGCCCTCTAGAGCTAAACTTAGATGTAGGCTGTATGGGTGTACTGCACAAAACATAGGGGGTCGCAATAATAGGGGAATGCAGTAACACTACTCCGAATGCACCATCCAGCCAAACACTCAGTTGTTTCAGGTAGTGTCTGGGGGGGGGGGTGGGCGAGTTAAAAAACTGTTATATTACTGCCTAACTTTCGGTGCCAAATAGTTTCAATCATTGAGACGCATTTGTTCAAATGATAGATCTGTTGTGAGCTACTGCACCTTTAGGTGCTCTAGCTACCTCAGAACAGTCCTCGGATCGATATGTATATTTGTTTTTTATTTGCTCTTTGGCAGAACAAGTAACGGCAAAAGCTCCGTCATCAATGCTATGTTGCGGGATAAAGTTCTACCGACCGGCCTCGGACACACCACCGATTGTTTCTTGGTCGTTGCTGGGAGTGAGACGGAGGAGTCGTACCTCCAGGTCGACGGTAGCGATGCAAAGATGAATGTAGAGGTCGGTCAGCTGTTTGATTGAATATTCATGAAGTGTCACTTACAGTCAAACTCAAAATCTGACTATAAGAATGAAAAAAGTAACACCTGACAGTAGGCAAGATATCTGCCAAATCTATTTTGGTAAAACTGTGCAACTGACAAAAGAGGAGGGGAGATCCTTTACATGTATCAGAATCAAATCTCCCAGATTTTTATAATAGGAACTGTCTTCCTTTTTAAGCTCTATGGATGGTTCTGAAATTAGCTTTACATATAAATTATTGCATGGTTACAGGAACCGTTGTCTTAAGCAATCCTGAGACAACTCGATTTCATGTCAAATTATTAAATCCCTCTTTGATGTTGTGTGAACAGACATGCAGCTTACTTACATTGAAGGCACCCAGAAAAACTTGTCATACATTGTTTTTGTTAGACAACCAGTTTCACTGCGATCAAATATCATTAAAACAATGACCAGATCGTACAACGTATCATCATCAAAAGTTTTTGTGCAAAACAGCTTTCTGCTTTAGTCTTTATCTTCCATCCAGACATACCTATCCCAAAAACTAAAAGTTTGAACATTATTTGCCACCTGGTTTGTCCTACAATAAACACATTTAATTGATAAAATAGTACATTGTTGTTTCAACTCCTGTGCCCTCCTGTACCCATCAGGGGAAGATTGAAAAATTCCATTCTGCTAGGGGGATAATCTAATCTCGATATCGTGTACTTAAATCTAGATATTATTTTCCAAGGTGACTTATTTTTGCTAGATAAACCCCCCTCGCTTCTCCAGGAAATGGATCTCTGTGGATGGTATGTGATATCATCATTGCACATGCTCATCAATGCTCTTACAGATGTAAAATTAATATGCAGTACCACCTACAAAATTGTCTCTGTTAATCTGTATATTGTTCCTTTTTCTTTGTCTTTTGTAGTCTTTGTAAAAGTAAGTTGGCCTGACGTTTCGATCCTAGCAGGATCTTCTTCAGAGGCTAAATGACATGGCTAAATCAGAGGCTCTTGTCATTTAGCCAATGTTAAGACAAGTCTACATTGTTCGCTCATGTCATGTTGTAAATCACTCATATATTTGACAATATGAACAGCTCCGAACTTTGATCTTGTCATTTAGGCCTCTGAAGAAGATCCTGCTAGGATCGAAACGTCAGGCCAACTTACTTTTACACATTCTCCTACACAGGCTCTCTAGTGGATAAGCAGTTTGCTAACAGTTTTATTTTATTTGTCTTTTGTAGTCCGTCAGCCATCTTGCCCATGCTCTTGCCAGTGAAAGGCTCCAAGATCAGAACACTATCGTCAACATCTTCTGGCCGAAATCACGCTGTCATCTGCTACAGAACGACGTCGTCTTGATGGACAGGTGAGTAGCTTGGCCGCAAGTGACCGATAATCATAGTGAAATGTCTTACATACCAACCCGTATGTAATTATTGAATTCTTGCTGTGTTATCTACGAGAATCTACGAGAACTTGTTGCTTGCTGGGAATGTCTGCGTTATTTCAATTTTACTTCTACTTCAACGGTTTTACCAGCATTTGCCTTTAGGTTGCGGAGTTCAATAAACTTCCAAACTTACATTCTGATTGGAAAGTCCATCTACTTATGGCACACCAGCTGTAGCTTATAACTTTATTAGATCACACTTAGTCACTCAAAGACAAGACACTCAATTCGTATAGCTTCCAAATGTTAGCTGTGTAAATTAAGTTTTAAACTTAAAAAGTTGAGTAATAATAATAATGATAATGTAATATGTATAGCGCCATTTTCTAGAAGGAAATAAACTTTTGAAGAAAAGATGGGTCTTTTAAATCGTACTTTGGTAAAGTCTACAAAGGTTTACAAAGTTTGTGAAAGTTCTTTAATACTAATGGGAACTCACTTACCAAGTTTTACCCTGATATGTATAGAAGGACAAAAGAGTGGCTAGACATAAATCTTAAAATAAAGCTTTGTTTGGCATTTGTCTGTGGAGCAATTTTGTCCTCTGGTTGCCGGGGTATGCAGGTACTCTCCAGCATTCGTGCTATTTGACATAAAGTTTACACTTATGATGCGTTAAATTCACCGTCTGCATTTAATGGAAAGTAGTAGTTTATAGTTGATTATCTGTTAACAAAATAGCTGGAATTGTTTTGCATTTGTAGGTCAAAACCACTTCATAGCATTTTGAAAAGGGAAGATCCAATTTTTTTTTAACATTTGTGGTATTTTGACAATGATTCTGGCAACAGCAAAGTGGAATGATATCAACATGGCAATTGAACTGAAAATGTTTTTGTTATTCTTTATGATATTTTAGATCATTTATATCAAAGGGAAGAATTTATATGGGAACCAGAGACTTGCATTTGGATGAATATTCTTAATAAAGAGAACATTGACATCCAAGCAGTTATTTAAATATTTGAAAATTTAAAACATAAATGAACAAGACGATCATAATTGCAGCGTAAATCTTTTGCACAACATCTGACCACACCTACTATGAGTCAATTTTCCAGTTTGAAGATGGGTTACCATGGGATTAATTGATTGTTCAGATTCGGGGTAGCAGTTTCAATGCTCTGAACTTACGTAAAACTTGATACTGGGTAAATTATTCACTGGTTACCTTAATTAATTAACCAGATATATGAGTTTGTGGGGATAAGATATATAGATGGAGTTTCAACAAACATTGTGGAATATCTTCTCCTCTTCTTCATTCGAGAAAGTAGGGGTAAGAATGCAATCTGCATCCTTGTAAAGTATTGGTTTACATCGACTGATTGTGGTTAATATGATTCCTAGATTTTGTTGAAATTTATTTTATTTATTTTTTTGCTCCCTTCCCTGCAGCCCTGGAACAGATGTAGAAGAGAGCTTAGATGAGTGGATAGATGGACGGTGCTTGGACGCTGATGTCTTTGTGTTGGTATCCAATGCAGAGTCTACACTCATGAGGACGGTGAGTTGTTGGTTGTTCTTATGTCTTTGTGGGCGGCAACACCGCAAAGCAGCAAACTTTAGTGATATGAAAATAGTGCAAAGTTTTTATAGCGTTATGAATGAAAGATAGACGTTTTACTGCTCAAGTCACACCCGTTTATTTAATGCTGATTTGTGAAACATGCACTTGTTAGAGCTTTTGTGGGGGAGGTGAGGGAGGGGAGGGGGGGTTGAGGGTAGGGACCTACTTCTAATCAAATAATATGAGTATATTGAAATACCATTTTGTACAGTTATGTGTATACCCTGTTGAGAGGTTGAATTTGGTTTGGCCAACGTCTAGATCTGGTGGATGTCTAAAGTGGCTTAAAATAATTTTTTTCCTCATTTCTGACGTTATATTTGAATGAATTTTCAAAATGTCCACATTGCAGGAGAAGAGTTTCTTCCACAAGGTCAGCGAACGCCTCTCCAAGCCGAACATCTTCATTCTGAACAACCGATGGGATGCGTCAGCTTCTGAACCAGAGTTCATGGAAGCGGTGAGTGTGAGGAGGAGAGCAGTTTCAATTCTTATGGATGCAGGGTAGGCTCAGCCTAGCTATAACAAGTGACAGTATAGACCTATGGGGAAGCTTCTTGAATCTGGCTGTGAAAGAGTTTAATCCATTCCACAAAAAAAGGAAAGATTGGCCCACAATGTTGCACTATTTGGGTAGGTTTGAAGCACCATCTGGGCCTACCCTTCGCATTGTAGTCTGTCAGGGCATGCTTCAAAAGGTTCTGAAAAATTTACTCTTAATGCACCTATTAGTACCGAGGCTTGTTGGTGGAAGACGGTAACTACCAAAACTTGAGTCTTGGGAATGAGATGCCATCGTGGTTGTTACCAGGATAACAGTAAGAGAGTAACGATTGAGGGCGCTATTAAAAGAAGTGAACCATAAATATGCCCGATGGAATATTGTCATCTGCTAAAACCAAATGTTTCTCTCTGGCACCACTGGCCTATAGTATATATGCATTGATTCTTGTTTTAATAGTTACAGGTTTCCTTTCACAGGTATAAACATATATTGCGGTATTTTATTACAAATCAAGATAGCCGTAACTAATGTGTGCTAATCGTCAATTCGCATGGAAAGAGAAATGTTACGTTAACGAGTGCAGGTATCTTAAGTTTTAACCTACATTTATTGGTAAAAATGTTGAATTGTGATGTTTCCCAGTAATGATAGTTTTAATTTGATATTCTATTTTCAGGTCAAACAACAACATTTGGAGAGGAACATTCAATTCCTAGCCGATGAGTTGAAGGTGGTGAGTCGTCAGCAAGCAGAGGATAGAGTTTTCTTTGTCTCGGCGAAAGAAGCCCTTATATCGAGATGTTCCCAGCTACCGAACACTCCAGACTCGTGTAAGTTACTAGAGAAAGCTATCTTGAATTTAAATAACAAGAAATACTGTTCAATAACTTGATGTGATGCATTGTGTGCTGCTATCCTGTATATATGTGCTGTGGAGATGTTCGTAGCTACCAAACACTGTCGACTCTTGTAAAGTTACCAGAATAGGCTAATAATATAAAATAGATATATATATATAATATAAAATTTATCCTGTATATATATATTTATATATATTTGAAATCGTAGTGAGTTGTAAAATCCAGAGCAGTGAAAAAACTTCCAGCCTCCACCGGGATTTGAACCCGGGCATCCCGCTTTATATGCGGACACCCTAACCACTAGGCTATGGACGCTGATTGTATGTCCAGAGGTTCGAAACCGGTAAGGAAGGTCGTAATTCCACTGTAGGCATTTGCCACCTGTATCGAACAATACTAGTTCTGTTTTTGGTGACATATTTGCCTTACTCTAGAGATCAAACATGATGCTAACCAACTCGAAATAATTTGTGATTCCTAAAGCTGGATCTCGAAAGAGATACTTTGATATATATTTGATATATATATATATACTTACTCGCTATGTAACTTCACTCTGAGAATCAACCTCAACATCGTGAAGATCATTGTTTATATCAGTGTTTTTGTCTTGCCTCCAACAGCTAACTTCCAAATGGCAGAAGGCTATCAAGCAAGGCTGTTTGAATTTGAAAATTTTGAAAGAAAATTTGAGGTAAGTTTCCTTTCCCATTTTTGTCTCCGACATCTGTTTTGAAAATGTAATCTCTAGCAGATATGCGGACAATAATGTGTCTACATTTGTTTATGTTCTGACCGGATGTTTTTCCTCAGGTTCTCATTGAGAATTAATCGAGAACGTCTGGTCTAAATGACAACATTCTGAGCGATAAAAATGTTTTTTAAGTCACTTGTACCTTTATGTGATAGGATGTGGAAGAGTTTTAAAACTCACTGTCATAAAACACTTACAGATTTATGTAACAAATCTTGGTTTGCTCGCCGGTGGTTCCAATTTAACCAACCTGCATTTGAATTCACAAAACGACTTGTATCGTTGATCCTGTTTTCATCCCATTCTCATTACAGGAAACCATCTCCCATTCGGCAGTTAAAACTAAATTTGAACAGCACGCCAAGCAAGGTCGTCAGATCGTCACCTTCTCGCAGGACATCCTGGGAGAGGTGTTAGACTCTGCCACGAAGAAGAGGTATGTTCGAGAAGAGACATTGTAAAAACTTGCCCATTATTTATGAAAATCATCTCAGAAAATATACTTATTCCTGGCTGGTGGGATCATATTGTCTTTAGAGGTGGATGTATATATGTATGTATGTATGTATGTATTTTAGATCCTCCTGCAAGCAGGAACTCGCGAAGAAGCTATCATTGGCTTTATCAAAGCCGCAAGCTGACTGAAGTCAGTCTCTTACATTCATATTTAACGTCCATGATTATGAATTGTCAATTGTCAACAACTCTGTAACTGGACGATATACATTAATATTCGAGTGACTCGAACTCGGGACCTTATGATTGAAAGGCATTGGCATTAACCACTGAGCTAACACTCCTTATATTAGCTCGTAAAGATGAGATAACATTTATCTGACAATGATGTACAGGGACACTACTATGTCCATGTTATTATGAGTTATGACCCTAACCACCTGACCTCTTGCCTTATATTCTGACCTCAGGTCATCTTGCATAGAACAGAGAAAGGAGCAGACAGACAGATTAGAATACGTGACCAAACAGCTAGACCTCCTGGCCCAGGAATGTAAGGACCAGATCAGAGATGTGGTAGAGAAAGCCGAGTCAAGGGTGAGCATGCATCACTAATTTATATTCTATTGGAATTGATCAGTGATACGTAATGGAAACGGTAACGCACGAATCGATGAATGGATAAATTTTTGGAATGAAATGAAATAATTAATGAATGAGTGTATCCTAAGAATGAAGGAATAAATGCATGCATGCATCAGTGAATCAGTAATTAATGTATGGAAGAGTACATTTATGAATGGATGAATATATGAGTTTATCGACAATGACCTCACGCTTCGATGAATGAAGGTATCAATGTGTGAATAGATCCATGGACAATGGAGTGTAAGCATGAACGAGTCTATCAATGAATGAATAAAGATGGAATTGATAAATGGATGAACAAACGCATGATGAATATCATTCTGTTTCCCTGTCGTTTGCCTTTCAGGTGTCGTCTGCCATGACGGATGAAATCGAGAGACTTCACGTTCTCATCGACCAATTCAATGAACCGTTTAGTTCCGACGGTTTGGTGATCAGAGTCTACAAGGAGGTGAGATATGGGTTTGGTATTTTTTGGGGGCATGTTTCCATCCATTTTTTAGAACTTAACCATATCTGAAAATGTTAAGACAAACATGCCTTGAAATGCATCAGTGTGTTAGCCAGATGAGCAAGGCATTGATATTACAATTTTTTTTTTTATTAGCTGATTTTCTGTATTTTGTGCTCAAAAAATGTTTGCTGTATTCATTTTAGTATTATATACCCTTTTTTTTTTTTTTTTTTTTTATTACAAATACTTGCTGGAACACTTTTCTGTTGAAAATATCTTTTTCTTGGGGGTTGAAAAATTTCTTATTATCAAGTTTGACAAGTTGGCTAGCCTAACACAATGACCTGTATTGTACTTTAGGGGCCTAAGGTAAATCAAAATTGAAACTTTCTGCAATTAAGGCTTTGGGGATTGACAACTCTGGTGAGACTAGATTTCCCATTGTTTTCTGCAGTCATCCATTTCTATGATTCTTTCTTTCTTGATATTTGGTTTTTCCAATTTTTTCCTCAGAAACTTCAAAAACATTTGGAGTCTGGAATCGGACACAATCTCCACTCTCGTTGCTCAGGGACAGTTTTGAATTCTGTAAAGGACGTGCAAACCCAAATGACAGGTATTTTCATACTTCCTTACTACAAAGTTCCTTTTAGGGATGCATTTAGACAAGCAAGTTGTTGCTATGTGGTTTAAGAGACCTTCATAATTTCAACAAACTCGTACAAGTGCTAGGCCAAGAGAGAGAGAGAGAGAGAGAGAAAAATTATGTTCGACCTCATTTTTCATAGGAGACTTTATCCTATTCTTATGAATTGTGTGTAGTTGCACTATCATATATCAATATTGCAGCTCTGAAATTACTAAACATGAATTATCATCATTGAATACTATATTTTTCACAGATTTGATGTAGGACACCAAATTTGTTGGTTTTAAAACTTAATGGTGATAGAGGACAGTGTTATTACCACAACAAATGCAAAGCCTAGAAGGCTATGGTCGTTTCATATTGAAACAAGCTTTGAAGCTTTTAAAAAATTTAAAAAAAATTAATATAATTTTTTTTTTTTTTATCTTAACATACACCAAAGAGGAGTGGGGGGCGGGGAGGGGTAGGTATGTGGGCTCTAAAAGCATTTGTTGCTTCTTGTGTGAATTTTGTATCAACTATTTGTTGCTTATTTGAAGTGGAGCTTAATTGAAACAGGAAAGAGTTAGATTATTTTTTCCCTTCGTTTTTTCTTCCAGAGAGAATGTCTGCTCTGCTTCCAGACGACTCGAAGGAGAGGATGAGCGGTGTCTTCATCAGACGTGATTTCGACCTCAACTACAGACTCGATTGCCAGTACTTATTCGCGGACTTCAAGGAGAGTCTTGGGTTTAAGTTTTCACTCGGTCTAACCGCGATGATGGAACGTTTTTTGGGACCGTCTGGTACCAAGGCAGCCCTTGTAGGATTTGCAAATGTTGTGAGTTGTTTTTTCTCTCCATTGAAGTGTGGAAGGGGGAGGGGAGATGGGGAGGGGGATGGGAGGGGAGGTTGAGGGTTCCTGTCAAAGTGCACTGTGTTCCATTTGATAAGTAGCCCAGAGGAAGTGAAGTTTTGTTCAAAAGACTGTATGTTTGAGATAAAACTGAAGATTGTGAAACATATCACAAATGATGAAAAATATGTCCTGCCATCAGAATATTTAGGATTCAAAATAAAATAAAATAAAGTAAGAAGCAAATAATTCAAGCTTGACACCACTGATTGGTTTTAATCCTAATTTGTTTGTTCTTTTGACCAGATTCCCAGATCGATGCCGTCAGTTGATGAGTCAGCACCGGCCTCCTCGTCAGATCAGGACCTCACCGTAGCCATGATGACAGGACTGGCATCTCTGACATCTCGAGCATCAATGGGAGTAGTGGTTGTGTCTGGAGTGGTATGTACATGTAGACTGTAGGAGTATGGTTAGATGGGATGGTGGTGATGGTCTCTATTAGTACATTTAATGCATAGTACTATATTTGTCTGTAGGTGGATTATGAGTAGTTTTGGTTTAGGTGGTGTCAGGTCAGGTCAGGTCTCTTTGTTATCTTAGGGCTTGAATGGGAGTAGTGGTCGTGGCTGGAGTGAGTGGTATGTATACTGAGATGGTTGAAAGATATTTGTCCTAACAGAGTAGCTTTAGGAGAAAGGTATGTTTGAGAGGAGTGGGTGTGTGCGGGCTATAAGAAGTCTTTGATGAGAGGTTCGGTATGTCTGTCAGGAAAGTGCATGGGGAGGGTTGTCGTACCACAAGAATAGGCTATCCCCTAGTAATGCACCTGCTGTCATTGAAATATATTCTCGACATTATACTTCGTTTCGCTATGAAATGAAATTGAATAACTGCATTTCCATTGAAAATTATTCTATTTTTGTTTTGGTCATATTTGCCTACCATCCAATAATTCACTACAATAGCAAAGAGCCCGTTATTCCAACACACAATATCTCGGTCTCCTTCTCCTCTTTCCAGGTCTGGAGGGCCGTAGGGTGGCGGGTGCTAGCGGTCGCCGGGGGTATCTACGTGGGCCTCTACCTCTACGAGCGGTTCACTTGGACAAATAAGGCCAAAGAGAAGAAATTTAAGACGGACTTTGTCGCTTATGCTACGGAGAAATTGCAGCTTCTCGTCAACTTCACCAGTTCTAACTTTAGCCACCAGATCCAGCAGTAAGTAGTGCCCAAAATGAATATTCATGAATGATTGGCTGTAAAAT
>KN882243.1:253064-268726 GCA_000934455.1 Apostichopus parvimensis
GGGTGGGAATGGGGTGCTTGCATGTATCTCATCAATTTAACTCATAATAATTGTATTATGAGTGAAAAATACTGTTAGAATGCATACATTGCTGTGTGTTCTGCATTCAGTTGGGATTATTTTAATGCGTGTAATTTTGTGAGGGGTTGTAAATTTGCAACGTTTTCTTATGAATTCAGCGAATAATTCGCAATATAGTCATGTTGCTATAGAGTTCAAGTCCAAAGATGTATAGTGGTTTGTTAAAATATAGGAACCATAGTAATATTAAAGAGAAAAAAAAGTTCACAGCAAAAATTTAAAACATACACCAAAAATGTGAACACTTAAAGGTTATTCCCTGCAAACATATATTGTAACTCACACTTTACATTATCGGATTGAAGCCTACGTCTACATCTACAACAAGTTAGCTTCTCCTCATTCACAAGTCACTCGTGGTTTACGGCCAATTAACACAGAAAGCTTTGCTTATCCCACAAAGTAAATTTGTAAACAAGTTCTGTTGTTTCATAATTTGCAAACTAACGCCGTAACTTCAGTCAATCCCGGTGCAACTTTGAATGATTCAGATTACCAACTTAAATGTTCAAGTGCTGATCATCTTTTCATCTTGAGTATGGTTGCTATGGTAACATGCAAACAACCGGTTGTTTCAAATCCAATTGATCTGCAAAATGCAACTTTAATGGGTAATTTTACGATGGTCACTAAAACCACCCAAACACTTGCAGATCGAGTTTGGATACTTACAAGTAACATAAGGAAAACACTTATCGACTGTTTTGGGAGTAGTAGAATGTTTTCGTCATTAACAGGTTCAATGACTGGTTGCCACGGTGACATGTACAACGTTTAAAATGTGACCAGTTCACCCTAGACATGGTAAACAGGTATATAGCAAGAGTGCAGATGTTGTGAGGACACGTAAGCAAGGAAGCGATTTAAATTTACTGAAATATCAGCTCTAGGATGATGATTGGTAAAGTTTCAGCTAATAAGCTAGACTCTCCAACAGTACACAACTGTAAAGCCCCCCCCCCTCCCCCAAACACTACACGACTGGTAACGACCCCACCCGACTCAACTCGACTGTCGTTACATGGATAATCCTGGATAGTCGGGCAGAGTGCATGAATTTAAGACTACCACTGATCAAGATTTTTGCCAGTTTTATCGTCCTGTCGGCTTCAGTCGGGAAAACTGAACCTGTAGTTTTATCTCCCAACTAGCAGTCGTGCAGTGTTCAGGGGATCCACAACTGAAACTGTAGCCTACAGTATACTATTTAACAAACAGAACCAATCACAGGTTCATAAATCTGCAAGTGACCTAAAAGAGCCCCGGTCATTGACAGCAGACAGTCGTTGTGTGCGCTCATCCATGGGTCAGTGTGTGGGGTCAGTTGTATAGAACTGTAATGGACAATTATACATCTTTACGATTAAAGGTTCATTGTATTTAAGACGGTCAAGTTGAGATAGGTCAGGATCAGTCGCACAGTGTACGGTGGGCTTAATAGTAATAATTTACAGTGCTTGATCTTACTTTTAAAATTTCTGATACGTTTTTCAAAGCCCAAAAAAGCTGTGATTTCCAACAAAAGTTTATCACACCCATAACTTCCTTTAACTTTACACACCGATATTTTATCTGCCACTCTACTGCCCCTTTAATATTTAAAACCTGACCAACTGATATTTCACTATAGCCTATAAAAGACTACTGCATATACGCCACTCATGGTTAAAGGCAGACCATTTGTATGTACCCCCATGCAACAACATCATGAATGATTCATTAAATGAACTTCCCTACACATGTAGCTGAAAGTCTAAGTCATTACTACAAAGGTGAAAATTGAATTTGACCTTCCATACCCTGTAACTAGTGGTTCAAATCTGTACCCTTCCTTTTAATGTTTACAAACATGATATTAACTATATTTTAACTTTACCACCACTATTTATGTGCCCCCTTAACCTATAGCTATTAGAAACCTGGCCAAATTAACCTGATGTTACACTGTTACATACAACTCATGAATGATTGAACCCAGACCATCTGTATACATGTACTGTATACATACCCCAAGGAACAACATTCTGAAAGTATTCATCATATTACATACCCAAATTATATTTCTGCAGTTAGTTGTACTGGAACTCATACCAAGGAGGAAATTCTAACTTGACCTCTCATACCAAGTTATTTTGATGTACAAAAAGTGACCCTTCCTGAATGTTTACAAAATGTCTGCCTAGTAACAAGGAAACACTGAAATAGAGGTATGCAAATTATGTACAGGATTAGAGCAAGAAGCCTTAATTACTTCGTACCTTCTGGTTATTGTAAGGCTGGACAAGTTATACACACTGAGTTGCTTGCTGCAGTAAACACTGGCCGAGAGCAGTGGCACTGAAACAAGCATGGATATCATCGGTAGTTTTGATGGAGTGTAGAGTATCCTGCTCGAGAATTAATGCAGCTTTGATGCAGGGCAATATAGTGAGGCGGTAGAGGGGTGGGCTAGGGACGCTACAAGGCCAGAGTCCTCTAAAAAAGCAACCTATCCTGTTAATTTGCAATGCATGGAGGTCTCCTTCCAATCCAGAAGGCTAATTTATTCATGATTATTCAGCGATCCCAGGCAATAACCATTTTTGAACTGTCATCGAAGCAATACCTTTGAGACTGCATGTGTGAGGAACATGCAGTCAGTTTCTAACACAGCTTTGCCATATATTCAACCCTTCCATTTATGCACTGTACTATACCTCTGCATACAATCAACTTAACAAGTTCTTCAGACAAACATAAAAGCAGGTTTTCCTATTGATTTTTTATTCAATTTTATGACTTTTTATAAACTAAACACTACTGAATATCTGGTTGTTGCAAAATCACAATTATTTAACTACTTCATCCGACTGGAATATTTCATCAAATGAAAATTTAAAATATTAATTATAGTTAATTGTAGCTTCCATTCCGAACTGACAGATTTTCGTCACCCGAAAAATTATTGTACAATTTTTTCTAAGAGCTCCCATTTTTTTCTCTTTTTCATATCAGCTCACGGTACTCTGTATGTATCGTATCGTAGCAATGTTTCTTTTCCAACCACATCTGAACTGACGTAACGATTGGATTTTTTTTTTCAGTTTTCATATTGATTTGAGGTTGACCGTTCCAACAGATTTCATACAGAAAATCTCAGGTGAAGTCAAATATCATTTCCAATCATGATGACAATTGTTGACAATTTTAGGGGGAAATTGTCAATATCTGCTTCTGAAATGCGATGAATAATTATTTGAATTAATTAGCAGCACAAGCTTGTCTTAGTTTGACAAATCTATTACAACCCCTGTTTTGAATCTTATTTCGGGTCACCGGACACCAAATTCAAGAAACAGCTTTGACTTTCATAGGAATGTATCATCTTTGCAATAATTACTTACATGATCTGCAAAATAACCTATTACCGGCAGAAGAACAGAATTTAGCAAAACTTACTGGGTTTGCTTTTAACTATAGATGCATTCAATATTACAAGATATAGATTGCATGATTATTCCCCAGATAAAGAGATGCCGGCTCCATTGCATTCATTTCATCCCGACAAAAATCCTAATATTACAATCAGGGGACCAGAGGATTTTAAAACTAAATTACATTTTAATATTACTATCAGGTTCAGTATACACAGAGCCGAACGGTGAAACTTTACACACAGCCCATTCCCACTGCTGCACCGAGGGAAAAAGTATAATGCACTTTTTTATCCCGTACTAACTTTAGTAAATATAATTAGCAATAATTAGGTCGTCCAATATTTTGGAGATATATTGTGGTCTGTTCCCATGGCAACAGGATTCATCAAACAGGTTTCGCATTTCACTGCCGTCGTCGTTAAGAGCAGGATGAATCACCGCTTGATACCTCACAAGGAACTCGACAGACCAAACGATATTTGGCCTAGTTTAGACAGCACACGACCTCCTCCTCCTCCACCTCGGTTTATTAACATAAAATCTCACGAGTGGCTTTTGAAGATTATTTATATTAGTATTATGGCATGAATAGAGAATAGCAATGCTTCTGAAATAATTTGGGAAATCTATGAAAATATAAAAAAAAATATATAAACTGCCACATTAAACTAGAAAGCCATGCAGTTGGCTTTGTGATTCATTGCCGTTTTATTTGCTAAAAATTCATATCTGACTTATATAGCAAAGTGAGTTAAATTTGTCCAAAGAATTAAGGGAGAACCAGAAAAGATCAGCTCTTATTTGTAGCACTCCCTTGTGGGCATTAACCAATTATATTCACTGGTAAGGAGTATTACAGTATAGAATTTTTATTCCAAAATGTTTCAATATCCAGAAAGAACCGATTCCTAGGTGAAATTGAAATATAGACAAATTGACATACTGTATGAGCAAAAACACATTTTCTTTTACCAATTTTGAGCTAGCAACTCTACTCTGCCACCAACAATCCCTTGAACAAAGTGTTGTTAATAATGGATGAGAGTTACATGACATTGTTTATGCACTGTGAAATATTTTTACAACTTAATGCCAAAGCCAAAATAGTATAAATCACAGAGAAGAAGGCCAATTTTGAGACCATCTGAGAAGATTTGTTGATCACTTGAGCCAATCTTGAGGCCATTTAAGCTGAGAGTGTGAAAACTGATTTAAGGGCCTCTTGAGTCTGTTTAAAGTTTCCAAAGGCCAGACTATATAGTCAACTATTTGAAGATTTCATTTCCTGGATGAATATGTATGCATAGTTAAAGATCACTTGAAATCAACTTTACATTGGGCCCTTAACTACACTGAACTGAAATTGACCAAACTATATTCACCAAAATAAAATCATAGCCAGACCTTGGTCTGGATATGTAGAAGCAACGGTACTTACCTATGTTGACTCTACCATTGTCCTAACCCATCTATCTAGCCTATAAATATATAGCACTGTTCCCCAACCCTGCCGCCCCCATTTTCTCCCCTATCACCTCTTCCTTCCTAATAAACCATTGAAGTTACTGTAACTATCTATCTGCTACTGGCACATGTATGCATGACCCTTTTTCGACACAGCTGATGGATTGCCAAGAGAACAGAATACATTTGTTCCATTAACTGTATCCTATCCACCATCATCTTTCTCTCCAGGGAGAAGATTATACTATTTGTAAACTACAGCACCGGTCTTCGCAATCAATTTTCATAGCCCAACTGTACAGTTTAGGATTTATCTGGGTTTTTTTTTTCTTTTTCTTTTTCTTTAAAGGAACTCATTTAAAAGATTCAGAAACATGGGATTCTAAAGTTGCAGATGTGCAAGTATTTGAATATATAAATATATGTATGCACTTTAAGACTATACCTATGAAGGTGGACTATAAAAAACCTCCACTTGTGACATTACCTGTACCTTCAAAAAAAAAATACATCCAAACAATTCTCTAATTTTAGTTTTACTTCATAGCTTTATGAATATTTACAGTAGAACCCAAACTTAACATGTTTATTAATTCTAAAAAACTTAAAACAGTTGATAAAATTTTATCAGCAGAGAATAAACTAGAGGCAATAAATTTGCTTGCCACATACATGTGAGACCTTATGAAAGGACTGGTGTTCAAATGCAGTCCAAGAAAAAAAACGTTGATGGAGTACCTCTTTTACAACATTTGGCTTTAGGGGGTTTCACCAAACAAGATTTAATACTTACAAGATACAACCTTTAAGTTGCTGGTTTAGTTTGCAATGTGTATCTGTGAACATATGCATATTAACAAACTTTATATTATTCTTGCAAAAAATGTAATCTCAGGGAAAGAATCCCAGCACTCTAGACCAAACATGATGGCAACGTTTCATTGTCAAGTTCTGTGTCTCATCTAGTCGCCCTTGTAGAATGATGAGACATTCTGGCTCAAACTCGACGACTTGTTTGTTTACCATCGTTGCGCAAAGCAATTGAAGTAAACCTGTTTATTAACACCTTCACTAGGTACGTACGTCTGTACTGTGACTACGACATGACTGATAGATAAATCATGATGTTGTTAAAGTTGGCAGGAAGACAATTTCATGATCAAATTTATAAATACAAAAGAAACTGTGAACACATGAATGAAATATTATAGCATTTCTCCTTTTAAATTTTTAATAGAAATCAGTGTCATAAACAGACACATATATCTAATTAATCACATCTTGAGATCTTTTTTGACTAATTTAGTGTTTCTGTACATTTTGAGTCGCTTTGTTTTTCAGGTTGATGGATTCTATTTCTCATCAAATAATAAAACTGGGAAATAGTATACATTTCAGTGTTCCAAAAATCCACTACAGTACTGTACTACATGTAATTTTTTTTTTTTTTTTTGGCAATTGCTTAGCAACAAGCCCATGTTGCTAAGCATTTCCCTAGATGTGGTTTCAGATAATTAACTTATTCCATGCTGAGAGTTCCCTAAATTCACTGGTTATGTTTTGTGTTTTAAGGAACGATAAACCCACTGTCTCCAGGTATCAACTAAAGCACTTTTTTTTTTTTATCATCTACGTACCCTGGTCTAACTTACAACTAATATCGATATAAAGAGAAAAGTGTTAAGGTGAACGAGTTAAATTGCACAGTCTGTTACTTTTGGATAAATTTATTTATACTAACATATAAACAGTTAGCTTTTTTCGGCAATACTTTCCATACATTTTGACTCAAAACAAATAAAAGGCAAGCTTGTAGCTATATTTTTAAACTATCTAGAGTGACAAAACAAGTGGCCCCATGTGGACAAAGTACACAGGCCTTAATTGTTTGAACTTTTGAATAAATTTGAAACATGTATGCATTGTTATCCAACTGGAACGTGACTCAATTGAAACGATCTCCTCTCAACAAAGAGGTTCACTAGATATACTCAATCACCTACATAAATTACTACAGTAAGCCTACTTTAGCCTAAAGTAAGTACTTATCTACATGATAATGTTATTAACCCTATGTATAGTACTACAGTAGTACTCATTCTCAAGTTCTATAATATCAACTTCCTGATAACGCACTTTAATGACACTATTATTGACCTGAATTCAACAATTATTCACATACAAATTTTTGAAACTTAAAAGAGTGCATTTAACTGTCGACTGAACAGTACTGTACTATATTGTTAAATTATTATTTAAGTGAATAGCATGTGACCTTAGTACTTCCACAAAAAAAAAAAAATAACAGAATCTACGAAATTTTATATACCAAAATGGTTGTTTGAAATTTCAATCTTTCTACAGTAGTAGAGAGTAAAGGGTTTAGAAAAGATGAGGAGCATAGTACTAGTTAATATTACAATAAGTAAAGTCAATATATAGTGTAGTATGGGCGTTATAGTGTTTAGGCCGAGGGATAAAAATCGTGACCATAGTATTATATGGCATTATACTATGTATAGGCCGAGGGACAACACCAATGACTATGTTATAGTATATATATAGCATTATAGTGTATAAGTCGAGGGAAAAGAACGGTGACCATAGTATAATATTGCATTATAATATGTATAGGCTGAGGGACAAGACCAATGACTATATTATAGTGTATGGGATTATAGTGTATAGGTGGAGGGGAAAGAACGGTGACCATAGTATAATATGGCATTATAATATGTATAGGCTGAGGGACAAGACCAATCACTATATTATACAGTAGTATACAGCATTAAGTGTATTGGTCGAGGGAAAGAACAGTGACCATAGTATAATATTGCATTATAATATGTATAGGCTGAGGGACAAGACCAATCACTATATTATATTGTATGGGATTATAGTGTATAGGTGGAGGGAAAAGAACGGTGACCATAGTATAATATTGCATTATAATATGTATAGGCTGAGGGACAAGACCAATCACTATATTATAGTGTATGGGATTATAGTGTATAGGTCGAGGGAAAAGAACGGTGACCATACTACAGACCCGTCAACTCTCCCGGTTTTACCGGGAGACTCCCGGTTTTTACCCGAATCTCCCGGCCTCCTGGTTTCATATTCTATTCTCCCGGTTTTTTAATGTTTCATCATCTGCGACATTTCTGAAAATAGCCAACAATTTGTCCTATGCTTAGTAATTCCCCACAGTAAAGCTGAACAGGAAAGGCGATTCAGTGTAGTTCGCAAGAACAAGACAGACAGTCGGTCAAGTCTCAAGCTTGACGGGACTCTTTCTAGCATACTAGCCATGAAGTCACAGTACCCAGAGTCCACTGCTCCCTGTTTCAAAAGCCTACTAAAGAAACCCTGTAGAAAGCTGCAAGCTGCTGTAAACTACAACAAGAAACACTGATTGGATGATTCTCTCACTGTATTGCATAAGTAGACTTACTTATTTAGGTGTATTTATATCATTTCAGTTGAAAATTACCAACCTCCCTATTTTCCCCTTGTTCTCCCTATTTTTTGGCCCTGAAAAACGTTATTCTCCCTATTTTGGGGTCAAACAGGTTGACAGGTCTGCTGTGCATAGGCTGAGGGACAAGACCAATTGGCACTATAGTGTATAGATTGAAGGATAAGAACAGTAGCTATAGTACATAGCATGGTAGTAAATACAATAAAACTCCATCTCAGGACAACCTGGGATAGATTATTCAAGGAAATTCCACCCCAGCCCCCTTCCCCCCAACGACCCAGTCCCAATAAATTATTTAGCAGCTCTGCAGATATTTTGTTTCCATCCTGTACTTTTCCTGACCTGTGATCACGAACACATATATATGTAAACAACAGATCCACCAAGACATTCACAGAAGTTATAATATGGACTCGGTGTACAATAACTACACATGTTACATACATGTATACACAGTATACATGGCCAGTTAATGTGTTACAGTGTATGGTATGGAGTAACTTAAACTATGTGGCTATTTACACAAGTTGCAAAGGGATTACCTTATTACACCTCAAGCCATCAGTGACCTAGTTACAAGCCATCACAATGCTTCGTTTATGTTGTGGAGTTTACATTGTGCAAATAACAATCCCTTAGTATTGATTGATTGATTGCAATCTTGTTGTGGCGGTCAGCATTGACTCTTTATAGTCAAAGATAAAGCATTACATTTAAGTACTGCTATATGCACAATGAACCAGTACTACACATAATGTCCTGAATCAATTGGTATTATAATACAACTGTAATGTCATTGCTCAGGTGGCTAAATCTGCCATGTTTTCTCTATAGAGCACTTTGTGAAAAATGTCCAGATATGCTAGAAAGAACCCCAAATGGTCACCTTGCTGGGATCAATTGATGATCTTATAACTCATTCAGGACTATACTAGAAGCATTTCTCTATTTTCAATTTTACTGTTCAAGTAAATGCTATGTCACCTTTGGAACGCACCTTTAAGGTTCGACTTTGACGACGTTGGTCAGCTCCTCCGTGAAAATGTATACTTTTTCATGTTATCGTTCATCCATTGTTCTATTAATTATTCATTATAACGACTCAAACAAAACGTGCTTGTAATGACATTTAACACAGTTACACAGTTATAAATGTCAACATTACCACAGACTTTCAAATGCATCCTTGAAGATTACAATAATAAATTTTATTCATATTCTACACAATATGATGAATTGAAGTTTACCGATGTACCAAAAGCTATACTATGTTTAAAGGCATTGAAGACTCGCCACAAACCGCGTGCCGCCTTCTGAAAAAGTTAACTTTCCGTTGCTTGCAAGTGAAGTTTTCTGCTTGTCGCTACAACATGCAGACAGTAATGAAACGCGGTACCTTGTTATCTTTGGCTGGACCTGAGATGTCCATCGCTGTATCGTTTGTACACTGTGCTGTATGTATTGACCACAGCTGTATGTACTGACTGTACACTAGTGTCTAATTACCGAAGATAGCAAGCTGTGTGCGTATTTTCTGGGATCGATGGTGGTGTCTAACACTTCTGTTACACCTCATTTGAAACTAGGTCAGATTACCGGCATTAGATATTTCTTTTTGCGCTAGTCTTTACACCCTTTAATATATTCCCTAGCAACCCTACAGCCAAACATACAGAACTTCCATTAAAACCAGATTCTCCAAATTATATTAAGTTCTGTGCTAGAAGAGAGGTTTATATGAATAGGTCTATAAATTGCTAGCAACTTGTTTCAAATCCCCAGCATCAGAACTTTTTTCTGAGCTTTGACATTCCAGATGATACTTACCATATTTCCATCTAAAAGACTCAATTAACAGTTTAACAGTTTGACACTACAGTACTTTCCCTGGTATTGAAAGTGGGGTCACGACCTTATTCAGACTGCCCAATTGACAGATGTCGGAAATAGGGTTGCCAAAAAAATTTGGAAGAAAAAAGTTACTGCGGATATCTGTGGGGGAAAACTCTAAGAATCTTGATCATAAATTTAATTCAAAACTTGCAAACCAAAATGATTTAGCACGGTCTAGAAGCACCCCTAAACCACGTATAAGTTTCTCAAATGGAGAGGAAACTCTATCCTCCTTCATTGACCCCCCTTCCCCAGGCCACAGCATCCACCACAGGAGGGGTGCCAAGATTAGGATGGGGGATTACAACTGAGGTCACCAGACCAAAATTGTCAACATTCCCAGGGCTCTTGTGAAGTTACCCACTTCACTCAAGTATTTTGCCATAGGTTTGAAACTGTCAGAGAGTCAGAAGGCGGCAAAGCTTTGAATGACAGGACAAGTTGACACGCCGCTCTCTTCACAGTCATGTAGCAACAATGCATAGCACATATACACTGTGTAGTACTGTAAGTGTGAGATGAACAATATATGTTGACTCGCTTAGCTAGGGGAAGCTATAAACTATACACAATGTAGTCACCAGGATGTTATCTGTTAACTGCAAGGAGAGAACTAAGGGATATCCTGACTAGAGTAGACTACAGGTCAGGAAAATGACAACTTTGAAGAACACTTTGAAATATTAGGAGTCTATGTCAGCCAGAGAGGGTAATCAAAAACAAAAATTTGAGCCAGTTACAAATTACCTTTCCAGAGGTACTGTCCTACATTTTCCTGTAAGGTGCCATCAAACAATTTATTTCTAACCCTTAAAAGATATCAATATTTAAACCAGAAGTTCACCTAGATATGATACTATCAAGGATAGTGAACAACCTTAGATACTACAATAGTTACACAAGTTCTACATTTGAACTGGCAAATTTTATTCCTGACTGTACGGCACCTCAATTTCTATACAATTTTTTTTGTTTTTTTATTGAGAAATGACCCTTTTTAAAACATTCATGATGAAAATAGGCATAATTTTAGTCATATATGTCAAAAGTCCAAGAAAAGAGACAAATTTGATTATTGGTCAGTTTTCTATAAATAGCTCTATTATGGTTTTCGAGATACTGTTTAGTCACCTTTAATTATTGTTAAAATCGGTAAAGCATCATTTCTCCCCAAAAAATGATAATTATTATTTAATAAAAGTGTTATCTAGAAGTACAACCTGGACTGATAAGCAATGCTTTTCAAACAGTTTACAATCCATCAAAATTAATCTGGTTTCAAGTAATCCTTTAGCCATCTTACTAATCTCACTGATCAAAATGGCTGCACTGACTCATTATTATTACAGTGCAGACAACCATTCTAAGATGAGCTCCTCAAGAGGTATTATATAAAAGTCAATATTAGGATAACGAGACCCATCTGACAACAAAGAACATATACACGTTTACAACGTGTTACAAATTTCTCAAGGACGTTTTATGTTGGATGTCATATACATACATTTTGCGCTCTTGTTGTTTGCACATTGAAGATTACAGCACATTCTTTGCTTCACTTTTATGACTGTATAAATGAATGTGTAAAAGTAAGTTGGCCTGACGTTTTAGCCTTTGAAGAAGATCCTGCTAGGATCATAACGTCAGGCCAACTTACTTTTACACATTCTCCTACACAGGCTCTCCAGTGGATTTATAAGCAGTTTGCTAACAGTTTTATTTTATTTATATGAAAGAATGTAATATTAATGATTACCAACTACATATCTGAACTGACAGACATCATTTCATTTATAACATGTAAGAAATATGTCAGACACTTAGAGGTAGCATATTAGGGTGAATATCTTGAAAACCTGAATATATAGCTAAAAAACATGATTTGCACTCAATTATTATATTTTGTTGGGGGGTCAGGCTTTTTGTCTTTGGTCAATGATGTAAAATATATTCATGACAATTATCATGTATATTTTAAAGTTGAATATCTTGAATAGCAATATACTGTAGCTACAAAAAATTATCTTCACAATTATTTTTCTTTTTTAACATTGACTAGGGAAGGTTGCCTAAATATCTATAACGAATTTGTAAGTCTTTACGAAAATCAAATATTTTAAATTTCAACATCAGCTTTTTCCATCCAGCAACCATTCAAAACATTTGACACTTCATATACACCAAAATTAAACGGAATATACACCAAAAAATATATATCATACACCAACAACTGTACATACATGTATGACACATCACATACACCAAATGCTGTACAAACATGTACAGGACCAGCACGCAAACTATCACAATTAAATAATGCATTTAATATCATGAGGAAATTGATAATATCTCAATGTACCATATAAAACAGTTATCCTTTTCCATAAAGGAAAAGCTCATTGAAAGCAAACTTGACATCATATGCAGACCAATTTCCTAATGAATGTTTTAGAGCGAAGAATGAAAAGAAAAAGATGGTAATTGATACAAATTTTGAAATCTAAAGCAAGTGAAATGTACCAGTTTTAGGAACATTTGAAGGTCCAATTTTTTTTATCCCTACCTTCTCCAAGGACAAAATTTTCAAAAATAAAATCCACTTCTTGACACACTTCAACAATCTCAGCATGAGCTTTTCTCGTTAAATGTTTAGAGACATGGTGTGCAAACTTATGGAAATAAGACAAGAGGGCCAGTCATGCATGCAATGCTCATGGAAAAGAAAAAAAATGTGGTTGATCGATAAATTGCGTGTGGCACAAGACCAAGGAAGGTGACTGTCCTCCCTGACTTGAGTAGAGGTGGGGGAAAGGGGGAGGGGTGGGGGTTGGGGGAGGTAATTGAGAAAGATACCCTGCATTGCAAAATTTCTAGCACTTGCCCAGATTGTTAGACTGCATGCAATGCTGTTGTGGTACAGTAGGCTATAATTGTAAGGGTTCTTTCTCATCTTAGGCCTAGCCTACACCAATTCACGACTTGTAAGTTGAGGGATGAATTATTTGTCACTGAAATAGATCCTATGCCAAAAATGGCAGACCATCGCAGACTATTTTAGGCAGGGACCTCCGGGACTAGCCTACACTATACCGTTATGATAAAGCCTTACTTGTGAATTTAACAAAATGTTGTGATGGTTTGTGCCTAAATGTAAAAATATATGGTAATACTAGGCATTGCAATAATTATTCCAATTTCAATTATTGTTTCCAAAGGGTCCGTTTACGATAAGTTAGGCTAACCTAATACTAGTAGGCCTAATTGCCTCGAACTTAGGCCTGGCCAAGTACTGGCAATTATAAAAATGGTGGACCTTGAAAAATGTAGATGGCAAAATTGTCTTGTAGAATTATCTTTCCTTTTAACTTCAACCTAGCCTCTTCAATCATTGCATAATGTGACAACAAATAAGGCTCAATTACACAACATACTAACCTATAAATGCTATAGTATGAGTATGTAAACATCAATTAGCCTATTATAAACTCACGTGTGTCCCTTGAGGTAGTCTATCGCCCAACTTGCACATTCTCCCTCGATTTCTTCTTTAGTAAGACGAAAAGTAATTAATCGAAATGGCAAAGGGTCATTGTTGGTTAGAGGTCCACTGTGCTTTTCACTAAATTCACTTAAAAATTTCTTGAAGAGCTCCAAGTCGTCTTCGTTTTCAGACCCCATTTTCTTACTCTGTGTGATTCGCCTTCCTCGATTATCTTACTTAGCACACACAGATTGCTAACTAAACAAAAGGACAGGCTTTATTGTAAAATATAGCCTATCTACTGGAAAGTAACTGAATAAAACACACACGTTCAGTACAATGCTATCCTGGATATTTCAACACAGCAAGGCCTGGATACGTTGTAAACAAACCTGGTAATACCACAATGCTCTTGCGGCCAACATGATCTGAATCATGCATAAATATTACGCATACCCGTGGTTACATATTGCTGCTTAGTAAAGGGGGAATTGTTCGGAGCAGCCGTAATTCCCTAAAGTTGATTGGTTGTTGTATAAAACTGATCTTTGCCATTTGACTAATGACTTATATTGACGTCTGTTATTACTGAACGAGTGATAAGATGGCAGCATAGCAAATCGTTATGTAGGGAAGTTGGATCAGACCAAGGGAGCTGAGCATGAGCTGCATGATGAGTATATACGCCGATGGCTGCGCATGCCTGGAGACAGCGAAGCCATACAGACGTTACGTTGGGTGAAACCCCTTTTTTTGAATCTCAAATGCACTACAGAAACAACTTAATACATGCTTAGAAACAGTTTCGTTTCAAGAAACGAAAAGCTGTTCTTATCGTAAGAAGAGCAACGGCGACCCAATAGACAGTCTTTGTGATACGGTATTAGAGCCGGACACAATCCACCAAGGTAACAGAATCTGGATTTCTTAGCTTCCTTGAAACATTTAGCCTAACTTAATTAATACGTAACTTCAGTTATTGCTAGCCTAGTCCTAACTTACCCAAATAACATTAGGCCTATCGAAACACTCTGTATTTCAGAATCATACAGCATAGGTTAAGGCTAGTAAGAACGTATCAAGAACTAAGGCGACTTTACGATGCATTATCCCTCAGTAGCCCTTTTCTTTAGTCTAGGCTAATTAAGTTACCAGCTCAACATAATTTGACTTTACATACCATATGGGCCTGAAGTAGTAAAGGGCTAACAATATGTTTCTGAACAATTTCAGATGCCTACATGTAAACCAGCCTAGTTAATTTGTAATACTAGTCTAGAAGATATGTTAAACAAAAGTTAAGTTTAGTAGTAATAAAGTTTTATTGGAATAAATTAACTAGTTAAGTAATTGTAAGTTGTAGGAAACAAAGTTCAAGCATGATTCTTGATCCCTTCAAGGGTAACCTACGTACTGCAAAATAGTACTTTTGCATCCCTCTGTTAGCTATTGCATGGGATATTCTTTTTGCAACTTCAAATACAAGTTTATTAGTTATGGCACAACTGATTGCAGCAGGAATTGTGTCCTCACTATTCACTGCCAGACTAACCATGTCATGTTGTTCTGCTAAGGCCAACAGCAGGACAAATAAAGAAAAGTTTCAAATCCTATCTTCAGTCCAATAACATGACCCATTTGCTCTCTGCTTATTCCATTGTTGTAACACATGTATAAAGTTTAGATATGACACAAATATAAATATTACAGAAGTGTCGATTTGTTACATTCAGAGTGCACCCTTGCAGTAGTGGTATGCTAAAAGGACATCTCGGGTAAAATAAGTTTCTATGGCTACCTAGCCTCCACACTATCTTGCCTCCACCCTACCCCCCCCCCCCCCCCC
>KN882243.1:321057-334211 GCA_000934455.1 Apostichopus parvimensis
TTTGTAGACAAACCTTCAAACCGTTATTGGTAACATGGTATAATATTTTGGAAAGTTAAAAAAATAATAATATCCAACTCTGCCAAATTTCAACATTAGATTTGAAGTTTATCCCAAGGGAAAAACATATAAATAAATTGACAATCAGCCGTGCGGAGTGGCCTTTGTACCAAAGTAAACTTGAACAATCGCAGGAGGTGGAGCACTGGGGCTGTACTGCTTACTATCTATTACAGGTCTACAAAACTATTCAAACATATCCCTAAAATTCACTTTGAATGAACTGGAAAGATTGTTAATAAATGACAGTTTTTATTGCTTTGGTAGTTGCCTTTTTCAATTCTTTTTTCAATGTTTTTTGCACTAGTCTTATGATAGCTGCAGGGAATACCATTCCCAATGCGAGCCTAAAGAACTATTGGTTAGCATTTTAAACTACAACAAAACAGATGAACACTTAAATTGATATACAGTAGAGAAACTAATTACATACATGTAACAAGATAACTCAAATTTCATTTGGATTCCAACATTTCTTCCATGCAACAGACAGGTGCTACTATGACCCCACGTGACTCTGATGCCCTGGCCAGACTTCCGTTCATGAATTCATGGTTCCGCACCAAGAGTGCCATTGTTCTACACCTCAGCAACGGAACCATGCAGGTAAACGGGAAATTCATCTTTCTCATTGACACCATTTTTCGGTCATGTCTGATAACTTTATAGAAGCCATCGATGTTTTGAGCCAGCATTTTTCACCGTCGGGGAAAAAAAGGAGAAATTTGCTCTTGTTGTGAACCCGATGCAAGGCCAACGGTCTTGTGTACAGTCTATGAAGCTTGTCCCTGTTTCTTATGATTTCACAACATGAAAGCTTATAGCCATCATACTTACAGAATTTGAAAAAAAAATGATTTTCTCCAGTTCCTTTGGAAATGTGCTAATACCGTGTTTATGAGTTACACCATCGCTAGTTATGAAGGGCTTCAAAATGGTGGGACGTCATTCTGGGAGTGAGTTTGTACTAACGATTTCCACTTTTTGACAGAATGGGATTTGAAACGGTGACCTCACTGAGTTAACTTCTTTTGTAGCTGAACGTTATTTTCAAATTGTTTGTATTAGTTTCGTTGGATTTTCCCTTGTTGATACACCTGCAGCATTTTTTAATGTCACAGTGTAAGCAAGCATTCCCCTACTGCCTCCCCCCTACCCCCTAACAAAAGAGAACCGAATAGGGGGAAAACGGCTAAATAGTTCACCAAGCCCCCCCAAAAAACACCTTTACTGTAGTGAATACTTGAATTTCTGTTTTGCCACAGATTACAGTTCATGTACTTGAAAAGCTACATTCAGCAGTTTACACTATTTCTAACCTGTTTTATATTCTGTTTCAGATTAATTTCTTCACCGACCACACCAAGATCATCGTGTGTCCGATGATGGGAGCAGTGACCTACATCGATCAGAACCGAGAGTCTCGTAGCTTCCGTTGCCAGCTGATGGAACAGTACGGATGCACCAGAGATCTGTACAGCCGGATCAAGTACGGCCGCGCCATGGTCGAAAGACTCATCGCCATCAAATCACAGCCTCCGTCGCAAAAACAGAAAAAGATCGCAGCGCCGACTGGCGGCAGTCAACCGAAACGTGCAGAGAGTCAGGTAGAAGCGTAGAGCACAGTTTGGTGGAATGAGGCTGTGAATGTTTGAAGCGAACTTGTCAAAGGATTCATAACATTGGTTTGCAATTGATATTCCATAGCATTATTGCCATGTGGTTCATTAGTCAAAGGCCGTCTCTGCTTTGTAATCAGCAAACGTTCCGAGGATCCATGTTTGTTCATTAAAGTGGAAGCATTTAATTTGATGTCTGCAGTCAGGAATCTCCTATCGTTACCTGGTGGATAGTTTTGGATATATATGTATGACATCACAAGCACTATACAGATACTCTAAAGTAATGCTTGAACTTTTCTTCAGAGTTAGTCAAACGATTATAGAGGTAGCAATATTATGGTACAGTGGTGTAATGGAGATATCTGTGCCATAAATTTTTTTCTTAGGATCCATGAAGCATAAGTGGAGAAAGACATGATCATTTAATGGAAAAGTAGCAAAAATGATGCAGTCAATGGGTGCAGTGAACTGATGTAAGAAACTAGATGATATATGGTATGTAGTCAGAAAGAAAAAAAGTGGAGTTACATTCAAGTTTTGTGAATAAGATGATCATCAGTTACAGATAATTCTCAGTTAGAAAGTGAAGTGAATTTGGGGAGTTACAAGTACTATACAAACACAAGAACAGGAAAAAGTACACTGTTCAACTGTAAAATATTGAATGTCTGAATGATTGTTGAACATGTGGACCGTAAATACTGTTGTTTCCGCCTCTATGATTGTTTCATGAATTATCGGTCAGCTGACAACTGTTGTGTAATTCTTAAAGGCATTGAAGACTCGCCCCAGACCGCGTGCCGCCATCTGAAAAAGTTAACTTTCCATTGTTTGCAAGGGATTTATTTTCGTGTCGCTACAAAATGCAGACAGTAATGAAACGTGATACCTTGTTATCTTTTATCAAGACCTGAGATGCCCATCGCTGCTATGTACACTGTGTTGTGGGTATTTCCCATAGCTGTGTGAATTGACTGTGCACTAGTGTCTAATTGCCGACGGTAGCAAGCTGTGTGTGTATTTTCTGGGATCGATGGTGGTGTCTAACACTTCTGTTACACCTCATTCGAAACTAGGTCAGATTACCGGCATGAGACCTTACTTTGTGCCCGAGTCTTTAATGCCTTTAAACTGTAGGAAAACTGTGTAGGTACTGTACCTACCCCTGCTCACTGAAGGTGGAGTATTTTGTATCGCTCATAACATTTTTTATTTTTTTTTTGCAATTCAAAGTCACTCAAGTTACTTACTTTGCACTATACACTATAGCAGTATTTGATTGCATATATTCTAGTATTTGATTGCCCTTATTGGAATATTTGGTTGTAGGTACTATTGGAATATTTGACTGCGCATATTGGAATTGTTGATTGTAGTGTTTGATTGCCCCATTGAAGTACTTGATTGTAGATATTCGAGTATTTGATTGAAGTTCGTGGAAGATTTGATTGCAGTTGTAGGAGTATTTGCCTGCCCATATTGGAATATTTGATTGCAGATTTTAGATTATTGGAATGTTGAATTGCAATCATGATTAGGCTTTCGTGGTTTTGTGTATTTTGGTTGAAATTGTTTCCTAGCATTGTTAGCCTTCACATTGAATCAAAATCTTCTGTATATCAAGAATAAATTTAAGAAATAAATGGTTGTGATTCGTATACAGGCTCTCTTCACGTGATCATGAATCTTATACATCATAAATCACATGATCTTACATCGAAAAGTTTAGCTCTGAAGGTGACAGAATTTCTTGTGTTTGGCAGTGCTGACAATAAAGACTTACCAGCCCAACATTTTTCGGACCCCCTCCCCCATACAAAAAAAGAAAAAGAACAAAATACTAATATACAGGTTTCATGCATTTATGTAAGAACTTACAAGTAACCTTGATGGCAAGATCACGAATAATATTTCTGATTTTAGATAAGTAAAATTCACTACCTAAAAATGCTAAGATGTAAATTAGTATTTTGTAAACGGAGATTTAGATATTATTTTGTATTTATATATATATTACAAACAAGGTAAACCATCAAATATGCTATGCGAACTCAGGATATAGTTCACTAGACGTTTAATTGTTCTCTGCAATCGTTTGGTTGCAATTAATCCTGGAAATTAATGCTAGAATCTACCAAATGTCACAATACCTCAATTAAGTAGTCTATCTGTTTTTTCTTATTAAGTATTTGTATCAATTGCTATAAATAGATGGATTATTTTCTCTTTTTTTATCAATTTGGCATCAATATGAGGTAGCTGACTTATATTATTGTACTCTGAAATGTTTGTAGATTAATTGCTTATTAAAAGAATGGCTTAATTATCTTAGTATATAGCTAAACTTGGTACGTATATAGAGCATATTAAGAAAAACTAGCTGTGCCAAAACGACTTCAATGTGTTGGTTAGTAGCAGTAAAGCACTGCCCCTCTGTTATCTTTAGTATAGCTCTTAATCATTTAAATTTCTGTTATCAAAAATCTTTTATTCTTTTCTTACATCTTCTACTTCCTAAAAAATAAAAATATGCACAAACCTTTTGATATTGTTTGGTACTGGCAAGTTCTATTTTTATATATATTTTGTTTTCATTTCAGTTACATTTTGTGTTTTTTTTATATTTGTTTTGTCCAAATAAGTTTCCTACTCATTGTACAAGATGGCATAAAGTTGATTAATGTGATCTGGTCATCAAATCACTGTTAGTTTGTCAAACGATCGTTATTGATAAAAACTGAAGTAGTATTCATCTAAAGTGAAAATATTTTTCTTTTGATTAAAATCTAAATGCGGAGAATATCGATAGCTAAGCATAGATTCCAAATTTCACGTTTTAAGGATAATCTAACAGAGGATTAGTAAAGAAAAGTAAAGCTTTTGATCACAGACCACTCACAGTGATCTCCTTGCTGGTGTCAGGGGAGGCTTAACCATTCAAAATAGGTTACATTCAATCAACGATATCTCCATTTGAGGGATACGTTATTGGGATAGGCTTTTCAAATAACAGTGTGGAATATTTTTTTCTTGAAGATATTGACATTGTTTCTCACCGGAATATCCCTTAAGTATTTAGAATCGTGTTGAAATGGGAAAAAAGATATTAGAAAACAAATCAATTTGAAGAGAAGAGGAACGTCCTGCCGAATCACATTTGTTTTGTCAGAACACCGTATTCCTGTCACGTCTCAATCAACCTGCACTGGTCAAGACATGGCGCAAGTTCTTCCCTGTTATTCGACTTTTCCTCGCTTTCTTTCTTTCTTCCTGCCTTGGTAGAGGTCTTTAGTCATCCAATAACATTATGTAATTTCTTAAGCTATTATATTGGGACACTATTTATATTTTCTGACGTTTCTCTTTCTACGATTCATACATGACAATAAAAACGGTACGTTTGGTGTGTTTGTACTAAAAAAAAAATTACAATAAATAAATTCCATCAAGAAAACAGATAGCTACCTGGAATCACTTTTTTAATCTGTTATTGCTTTTAAGTAGAAGGCAATTCAGTATATGGCCACTTATACTAGATATGTTATCCAGTGATTTTAAGGGTGTGTGTTAACCTTTTCATTACCCAAAAATGTAATCTCTCTTATATTACCAGTACCTTTTTTCACAAAATTGCACCCTGAATTGACTCTTCTGTACCCTCTTAAATTGTGCGGTGAAGTGTGAAGAAATCCACACCCCCAAGATTTCTTAAATCGTCTTTTTCTTACTTAAAGCAGCATTTTGCGTT
The DNA here is from genome assembly GCA_000934455.1 of Apostichopus parvimensis. NCBI lineage: Eukaryota > Metazoa > Echinodermata > Holothuroidea > Aspidochirotida > Stichopodidae > Apostichopus > Apostichopus parvimensis. Next base: position 326,488 of record KN882243.1, read on the forward strand.
TGGTCGCCGTTCTCTACTTTTTTGACATGTCCATCGAGTTTTTTACATATATCAATCACAAAACAGCAAACTAAGATATTAGCCAAGTTTTTTCCTGCCAACAACGTTAATTGGCGAGTAATTAAGGATATTTGCAGATAATGAGAAAAGTGTCCACGACAAATTCCACATTTAAAATTAATCGCACACAGTTCCCCCAAACCCACTAGTTTGAATTCAACCAATCAGAGATGCAGGTTTAGTTATGAGCCGTTGCTAAAAATAGATTCAAGACTTTGCGTTGGTACAACCAGGGAGTTGTTATGGAACTCCCTGGTACAACTGCCATATAGACTGTACACAAATCAAGCATGGTGTTGTATTACGTATTGGTCAATGACGTTCGTAGTTTTCAAATATTCATATTATGGGCGAGGTTTATTGGGATCCCAACGGAAAATATCTTGGAAAAAAACAAAGTTGAAAGTTGCAAATTTTTCGACTTTTATGCCACCATTTGAAGTAAGATTTAAATTGATAAGCTAGTGTTGTATGTTGTTATGGCATAATGGAGTCAGTGAGGTTGAGAAAAATCATAGAAAAGGACGCAAAATGCTGCTTTAGGTATGGGCTTTTGTTGAGAAATTAAATCTTGGAAATAAATATCACTTGAGTGCCGTTTTGTTGAACAGATTCAAATACCGAATTTTTGGTACATAATGCACATATGATATATGGAGATGTGATTTTGTGATATGCCTCCTTCAGTAAATTAGACGTACATGCCCCACTGCCCTTGAAAGTTTGTGCCCACACCATTGAATTCGGTTCTGCCGCCATTGTCCGCTCCCACGGTACGGACTGTAAATTTAAGTAACACAACTACTAACAAAATCATGATTCTTTTCCCGATCCACTGTGTCTTTGCGAATCGTTTTGCGTCGGAACACCCATGTCACCAACCACCCTCGCTTTGATCATGTTGATTAGACCTAGCAGGGCCAGTCTGGATTTCATGAGAAACTTCATTGGAGAAGCTTCCAAAGAGCTATCAGAACGCACGCCTCTCCCTTTACGATTAGAGTATCATGGTGCACCCGATACTCATAGCTAGTACAGTAACTACTGTTCATGTTCCACAACCGTGCATCAGTAACTACTGCGCTGTGTTCGCAACATGTGTTACAGGTGGCACAGTTATTACTGCAAAGCTGTTACACATTGAACTACGAGTCCGAAAGGTGAAAAGCGCGGCGGCTGGGTAACGAAGACTAATCCCTAGCCGTACAATACGGAGTATATGGTCGGCGCTGGCACAACACGTAGCCGACACAGTGCGGCGGTTATTTTATACTGCATGCGAGATTCAGATGGTAGCTTAAATTTTCTCTAACCGTATTAGTAAATCCATTTGATTAAAACATTCTTCTTTCACACCACTTGTGTTATACGTATTGTTTTAATTCGTCAGTTTGAAGTAAAGATAGCAATGAATACAGTTCCTGTCAAAAATAAAAGACCTTTTGACTAGAGAATGTTAGTACCGATTAGCCTAGGTGTTGACCATATCCTGTGCCAATTGAAATTCCAGTAATGGTAGCTTTTCATTGTTCAGCAGAATGTAATCCCTGTTACTTGCAGAATTAATGCAAATGCATGCAAGAAGTCAGTCGCATTCTGTCCATATTTGATCACTGACGTGCACCACAACAGGTTGACCGCATACTTTGAAAAATTGCAAGCATCCTCAGTCAATGTATTAATATCGTCGACAGACAGTTTTGCTATTCAACGAGATAGAAAGGAATCTTTGATAAACGTATTACTCCATGTACTCCTCTATGGATTCATAGAGTTAACCCTTACACAAGTACAGCGGTCTTTAAATTAGAAATATATTATTTTGAACGAATATGAATACCTCTGTCTTTTTTCGGGGAGAATGAATGTGGAGTGGCTTAGGATGGGGTGGGGTTATTCCGTAGTGCATGGTACATACATTCACCAGCGTGTCTATGTCGAATAAATGAATTTAATACACTCCTGTGCATACCCGTGACAGTTTAATTGGTTTCCTCGACAACAATAGATAATTTCTTAATCTACTGTCCACCTACAATGTGTCAACTGAGCTGTAACCAACCAAGAAGATAACTTGGCACTGGACTGTGCCTGCACATGCTGGTCGCAAAGAGTTTTTCAACCCTCTGGTCATAGGCAAGGATTCACGCACTCTACCTAGAATTCTTCTGTTCGATTTGACCAACCTTCTTTGGATCATCCCGGGTTCCTTTACGACATCAAGGGAGACATGACACGGGATCCTAGGCCATATAAAGTGTCATACCACTAACGGAGCGTTATGAACTCTGGTGTGCCTTGAACCGTAGAACGGTTTACATGAAACCAACGAGACATATCACGCTGGCCATCATGTCAGTTGTTAAATATATGTCTGAATTAATACATGTAGTCTCCAGAGTGGAGTATGCAAAAGGGAAAAGAAATATTGTATAAACTTACTACAGATGGCTTCGAGCCCTGAACACCATGTTACCAATCCAAAGCTCTGCCCACCGAGCCACCTTACCAGTTAATTTTCAAATTAGCTTAAATTTAGTTTGACAATTGGACAATGTATGTTCGTAGCAATAGATCCCGCTACTACTTTCAGCAAAACCGTCTTCCAAACAACCTTCATCACATTAGCACAATGGATGTACAATAAGGTTAAAATATTAATTCATTACATCACAACACACAGGAAAAAAGAGTAATTTTTCTATTTTTTAAAGATCTATATGTACTAATAAGCTTACACTGCAATGCTATTGATAACTTTTAAGCTGGTAGAATAATGAAAATTTAAAATATTCCGATTAGTTGCAATGCTTTTGATTACATTGTAGCACAAAGAAAGGAAACGTCGGTTATGATGAACCATATATGTACAAAATGCTAACGCAAAATTCTATTGAAGCTTTCGAACCAATAACACAGGATTACGTTAACGGTGATAATAATAATATGCAACTTATATAGCGCAATATGCAAAGGCTTCAAAGCGCTTTGTAAACCATAATACATAAAAACAAAGTCGTAAAACATAAATACAAAACCAATACACCTAACAAAGATAAAATTACACAATGTAAAGTAGATAAAATGTTAAAAATACAGTGTAAAACTACATCAAATATGTGAAAAACTACTAAAATAACTATATAACTATTTTACAATATACAGAATCAATAATAGCATAAAACACATAGCAAATATATATTGCACAAATATTGCAATGGAATTCAGTTATGTAAAATGGTGACACTAAAACAGCCGATGATGATGTACGGCATGCTTCTAAATTGTTCACGCTAGCAAGAGAGACTTTGATCAGAAGAAATCAACCGCCTTACAACCATTCAACTCGATTCAGACGGAGACTTGCAGAAATTCTAACATTACACGAACAATACATATGCACTTGTCGCTTCAAATCAGGCAGGGGGTACCCTTTGCAGGAACAAACACGTGAGGTGTATTAGACGAAACATGTTTAGGGACCCAAATGGCTCATCTTGAGATTTAACATATAAAAGAACATGTGAGATTAAACTTGCAATGCCACGAATAAGTCGAAATATACCTATCATAATAATGCAGGATATACTGGAAGGTATGGGGATGAAGTAAATAAGATCCTGACAATAAGACACCAAAAAGCTTGAGACGACAGTCGAAATTTGATATTACAAGTAGCACTTTTGAGGAACGAATCGATACGTTTAGATATAATGTTCAATGTATAATAATGTATAATATAATGTTATAAAAAAAGAAAGATGGAGTTAACAGACGACATTTTAAAAAGAAATATTGAATTTTTAGGAAGCATAATAATTTTTGAAATACATCTTCTTCTTTTTTTTTACCATCTTTTATTCAAACTTTGAGTTCAATGTAGGATTTTGTTTTTTCATTTTCGTAAATAAAAAATAGCTATATCCTAATAGCGATCATAATTGTGAAAATTAAAGTGATCGATTAACAAAGTATATTAGATTAATACGAATTTCGAAATATATAATAAACATTCCCATGTAACAGATAATAAAGGTATAACTGAATTAGGACAAATAAATAGTGACTCCGAAAACCTAAACATCAAAAAGAGAAGAACAACTAGAAAATGTTGCGTAAAACAATATAGTCTCTTGTTAAAGCTATAAGGTTGTCAAGACCACGTTTTCAATATTACATTTTTCTTAGTGTTTTCTCTATACGTATTAGGGTAGTTTGTAAAAAGACTACGCTTTAGTACATTACTGCCGCATGGCCCACTTATATGCAGGCCAATCCGTGTAACAATAAAGGAATTAATTAATAATATATAACTATTATGATTAATTAATAAAAACCATAGGAAAGGATGTATTATCACCTTTAAAATATAAAAGACAACTTACACGTTTGGTGTAAATGCCTAATTGACTGACAAAGAGGAGGAAGGTGTCCGGTGTCTACGGTCTCGGGGTCAGGGGTCAATAAGGGTGCCCTGGGAAATACAAGGTAATGTATTCTCATGGTCATAAAATAAATATACTTAAAGGATCACTTGAGGCCCAAAAATTAATGTTGATGTGTTGTTGACAGTTTTAAAACACTGCTATCTATCAGGCCATCATTCTATTACAACACTTGTATTTTATGAGAAATAACACTTGAAATAACTGAGGTGCATCAAATAAAGTGACTGGATGATTTGGTGGTTTAGTATAATGTACATACAATTAGATCAGTTTATCAGATGCCACACAAAATGGGTAAAATAAACATTTGATTACAATTTTTCAAGGAAATATGGTGTTGCATGAGTGTCATTCAAAGGTGATCACGTCGTTAATATGCACAAGTTAAATGCATAATTAGTATTTAATTTACTAGAATTTGAAAACAAATATCAATGATTGTTATGTTTAACTCATGATCGACCGAGTGGAAGGGTTAGGATGGAGTGTTAATTTAATCAACCATATTTGAAGTTAAGGACAAGATGATGAGGGTTTAAACTACGAATTTGAAATATTTTTCATTTCCGTATCAATGTCACATTGTTTCCAATCGGATATTTCATTAAAGGTTCTTCTTACGAATGAAGTACGTACTAGTATCAAACCAGTACAAAAGTAATGGTTATATCCTCTTTAAGCACCTTTCCTGTATTTATTTGGGCAATTTTTTGGGCACCAAATTTAAACCTCCCGAATATTTCTAAGAATGAGACAGTTGATCACTTCCTTTAATCCTAAACATTTATGTCATGCGGATACTTTCCAGTAAAAACACTGTTTTGTTTTAGAAAACACTGTCATTTCAAATTCATGACAATTTCAGAACATTGTTAATTACGACTAACTTTTAATGAAGCTTGGTTATAGTCATGTTAATGAGCTCTGTTGATATTATTGTAAAACAGCATCAAACGTTTTCAAAATCAACTCATGAATTTGCTGTAATGATTGGTATGTCATAACAATCCAGTCAGTTTTTGTATTCACGAACAATTCCATGCTTTCACTGACATAGCATCACAGAGATCTTTAAAAACCTACTCTCCTGAAGTAGGTCATACGTTTCAGATGGAGTCCCAGTCTTTTGAATGAAAAGTCAACTAGGAAACAGCATAGGAATGTAAAACGTGATCCACCGTCAACTCATGTTTCGCTAACCGGGAGACGGTTACGATGTGAGCATGATGATATCGTGAGTCCGTTCGAATGGTAATATGTACCACAAATGGCCTTGCGCTCTATATATATGTTGTGGAGCTGTTACATTGGCTAGATGGAGAGTAGGGGAGAGCGCAAAATCGTTTCGAGCATCTGATACGCATAGCTAGTACAGTATCTACTGTTGCCACCTGTAACACATGTTACCGTGTTACGATCACAAAGTAGTAATTATTGATGCACGTTTGTGGGACATGCCTTGTAGTTGCTGTACAAGCTATGATTATCGGCTGGTTCGAACCGGTGCTCCGACTGGGTCCGAGACGCCTATGTAATCGATTTCCTCTTGGTCGCTTAAGGTGCTGCATTCGTCTCATTCACCAAACGAGCCGCTTCTTCCAAGGACGAGATGTTTTTCTTAGGTGGCATTTGTTGAATTCTTACTCTTTTCATGAGATTACTTTTACTCTCTGCTAGTAATTGACAGACCCATCCGGTATTATTTGCCGGCTTATAGTTAATATTCTGAAAAAGGCGACCTTGGGATTTATAATACGAGCCGTGAGTACAGTTCAGGAATGTTTCATTTAATAGTTTTCTATAAAACTTTAATTCATCGTAAAATCCAGGACCATAACTGTTAATCTTCTTCCAAAGGGTCTCGTTGAAAATTTGATAAAGTTTGTAGTCTATCGCGTTCCATTCACGCATCTTATGTTTTAACGCTAAAGACACCATGTAGTTTTTAGCCTTCTCGGATCTTTGATTTTTAGAAATAAATAATATATCTTCAAAAGACCAGCAAAATTGTTTCTTAAGAACTAGGAGAGATTCCTCAATATATTCGGAGATGATAACCATATCTAATTCTTTCTCCAGCTTGTCAATATAATTTTCTACCGCGGTTTTATTCTCGTGAAGTTCTACATGTAAACCGAGATCAAAAATTTGATTATTTTGAGCGTAGAAATATCTTAATCCTTTTACTCCTTCCCACTTTAATTCTTTTAATTTCTCTAAATATATTTTAGGCGCTAGAAACCATTTTTCTATTTTTGTTGCCACTGTTTCTATGTTTGTTCTAGAGGTCTTATTTCCTGGAAGTGCGCCATCAAATTGAAAATGAACAAAAGCTGATTCAAACTGGGCACTGGGATCTCTAAGTATCGTGATATACCGTGTATCCGGTCTCATGAAGGTATCCATGGTTTCCCTATTATACTGCACATGCACAGTTATCATATCGTATTTATAATTACTGTAATCCCCTTCTGTTACATTCAATGGTTTCAAAAATATTTTTCTCGGGCTGTCTCTTTTTAACGTTGTGTAGACAAGATGGCCATTCGATCTCTTTCGGTTCAAAACAAAGGAAAGATTTCTCTGATACCCGAACCGGTTCATGATGTGACCAATTGTCGTGCTTCCTGTTTTGTGGGTTTTGATGAAAGCAACACTTTTGACCTGTGTTGACGAACACGATATCAATCGTGTCGTCTTTGACGATTTATTTTGCGTGAGCGCAAGGTTGATGGTTCTGTATTTCAAAGGGCTTGGGATGTTTTCATTGCAACGAAAGTGCTCGCAAAACTCTTCAGCAAAACTGTAGGAAAAAAAAGATATTGCAACAACATAAATGTCGGTGTATAAAAAACGCTGCACCAAGGGAATATTGGTGAACAGTTCTTCTTATTTTTGTCGTAAATTTATGAATATCTGTCATGTCTAACGAGGTACTTGATTTTCAGTTAGGTTGAGAAATATAATTTCAATCACATTTCACATTTTTTCTAGCGTCCCGGATTTAATTGAGACAGATCTGTGTACCTCCGAGCGAGTACAAGTCTTACAGCATGAATACGAGCATATGAAATTAAGCACGAATACAAGTATAGTTCCCGATGGATATATATATATATATAAGTCAACTAGGAAACAGCATAGGAATGTAAAACGTGATCCACCGTCAACTCATGTTTCGCTAACCGGGAGACGGTTACGATGTGAGCATGATGA
>KN882244.1:0-11383 GCA_000934455.1 Apostichopus parvimensis
GGATTAGAATCTCGGAAACCTGATACCTCGCGGTAACGGTACCCAGATCCGTATGCTGTTTATAGCTAAGGATGAGAATGCCAAATTCAAGAAATGAATATGTTGCCGCTGTGAGAAGAGGGCAGCATTGTTTTTATTTTTAAATCGGGGAATACGTTGAGACAAGATTAGCAATTTCCTAGCTGAGAGAGTGCCTTTAACACATCAGCAATGCAACTCCACAACTCTTCACAATAAAGTTCTCAAGCAAGTGTGGTTTCAGTGGTTTGGTAAAAGTTTTAATTGGAATCTTGGAAGCCTGCCACTTCCTTATAAATGGTCATTACTGAGAAGATGTACAACGTCCCCCTCTTAACTACAATAGATCCTACAGGATCAGTAAGGTACCCAAAAAGACTTACAGACTTTATGTGGAAATTATGTGGAATTTGATTTAGAAGGCATAGCTGGTGGTTTTTCGACATCTTCTAATCCGTTCAAATTGATGTTACATTCAATATTTACAATTGTACCTTTCCATTGATGTATTGCACATTGTATTATTTTCTTTTGGGACTCGGGAAAACTTGATCAAACCTAGCACATTTGGAGAAGGTATTTGCTCTTTCGCAAAAATTCCAAGTGCTCACATGACTGCAGGTCACCCTGTGACGTACATGTGCAGCGTCGGTTGAGGAATAATTTTGATCAAGTTATTCACTTCAGCACTAATACTAGGCCAATACGACACTCTGCGATACTGTTAAAATCAAAATGCCAATGATTAAGGTATGTTTGTCACAACAAATACCAAAGCCTATCAAAAGTTAAATAGGTTTTATGAAGCTATTGTTTGCAGTGTTCTAAGAAGTGAGATGATAATACTTTCTATACTCTGGGGTGTACATTTGTGTACACTATTCATACTGGCTGCAGCTGGACGAATCTAGGTAGATATATATCCTGTGCCGGTTACATACCTAGTTTTCCGTAAGATCTGAGACAAATCTCTTGAAGTAGTAAATATACAGTTGCTGTCAGAATGTTATATCTTTTTAACCAGAGGAAATTTTCAATCATGCAACTTTTGCTATTTCCCCAATGTTTTACTGTGACATACTACTGACTCAGACAAAGGGAGCCCGGGTACACATCCATTTTTAAAGGAACATGTTTTTCCTTTGATCTTTCTGTGTGCAAATCAACTTGAGAGAAAAGCAGACCAGAGAGCTGAGATCTAAGTATACTCTACCAAGTTATAAGGACTAAGGGCTACACAATTGAATGGAGTGTTCATCCCCATTACAAGAGCTATTAGGAGTTTACATTACCTGACTGGTATTGGAGAATCTCCACTTCGATTCGTGTAGTTGACAATTGCATTAAACGACTGATTGATCCACTGCCAGAATAATACAGCTGGAGTTGTCCTGATTGAAGCAAACAGCAAAATTAAAAACACATCATACATCATACTAATCACGTCACGTCGAGATTGCTCTAAATGTCGGTATTTCAAAACGTGGGTCAACATGGGAAGATGTTGCAAAGTGTCGCAAAACGTGGGAAAGTGTCCTTAACCGTGGACTTTCATAAATCATTATCACCTTCAAAGAAGCATTGGTACTTTCTCTCAAGACGTCAGGAGTAAAGTTAAACAGTCCAATTTGAAGAATAGATTGTAGTTTTCACCCAGACTCTTTGTGATAAGGTACAGCATCAGTTATCATGTTGACAAAGCATCAACCATTAAATTCACTGGTAAGGATTTTACAGTATAGAATGTTTATTCAAATTCTTACGTGAAATGTATTGTAGACAACATAGATTGTATGAATAAATTAAATTTTCTATTACCAATTTTGAGTTTGAAAATCAATTAGATATTTGTTATTAGAGACTAAGAGCTCTACATAACATTGTTTAAATGCACTGTGAAATATTTTAACAACCTGCAAGTCATCTGGTATAAATAACACAACAAATTGCCAATTTGAGACCAATTGAAATATCCTTTTGAACCCTTGAGCCAATTTTCACACCATTTGAGATAACCTGTTGACCCCTTGAAGCTCAGAGGGTGAAACTGGATAATGGCCACATGAGCAATACTACATATCAACTTTCCTGGATGATTATATGTTCTGTAATTTACTTATAGAGCCCCTTCTCAAAACTTATTAACTGAACTGAACTTGAAAACTATGTTCGGCAAAAGAAAATCATACCATTAGAGAATTAACAGATTTATTGTAGCTTTAAGTTGGAGTTATCATGTTTGAAAGGTTTTCAGACTTTGACACCTGTTGACCTCTTTTGACCTCTACCAATTTCATTCATGGGGCATCTATCTACTAAGTATGACATTGATTCAAAATGTGGTTGATGAGATATATTGTGTTTACAAGCTGCTTTTGACTATTTCCCATTAATATTAATGAGGTCAAATTTTAAACACGGTTTTAATGTTCATAAAGTCCTTGCCAAAAACCATACGGCACACCTTCTCACTATAATACATCTACATGGCAAGTATGACAAATATCCATCACTCCGTTGTTGGGTTATCACAGACCCAAGCAAGTGTCACAGATGTGCACACACACACGCACACACGGCAACCTGACTGAATAAGTTCCTTTGCTTCCAGCAAGAAACCAAAAATTTAATCCACCACAGCAACAAAATAAATTTTAGATAAAACACCAGCAGTTTAATCCAATATCTTCCATTCGAGGTGTCTTGAAACTACCATTCATCCTCCAGGTCAAACTGAAGTTTTTGGGACCACTGAAGTTGTACCCTACATAGCTAAGACCAGGTTGAATAAGCGGTACTTCCGCGATCAGTTTCAGCTAACCAGGGGGGGGGGGGTTTAATATTATGAAGTGTGAAGCTAAATATTATGATAATTTACAGACAATGGTAGCTGTCAACTTGACCGGCTTGTGATTGTACTAGCCAATTATCATATAGCAATAGTGGCTGCAATATTTTGTGACATCCAGGAGAGCGTGTGAAAAGACTTTAGAGTAGCACACAAACATACTGTATAAATTACCACAGATCTGCCAAGCGACCGATGAGCCCGGTTCGCGACCTAGATTACCAAGGCAGTATACCTGCATTTGCGCGCAATTTCAGCTGTGGGAATAAAGAACACGACAAAACTTTGTGCATTGCAGCGGCGTTCTATACTTCAAAATTTTCTGTGTATCATAATTTCAAGGCTTGTTACTTTTAACATACTAGTATAGGAATTTGTGAATGAAGAGCGGGACTACTTGGTGCTGGAACGGCGGCAAGTAAAATAAGTACCGAACAATAGCAGAAGATGTTTGGCAAAACTGCGATGTCCACCTATATGGAATAATTGGATTATATTCTCAGATTATATTAAAATTGTGTTGCTATGTTGAATTACCAGAGTGTACCAAATGTCTTTTCATTGTTGGTGAGTGTCCCAAATGTCTATTCATTGTTCTTGTTTCAGCCCTTATTTTACCATTCACTCAACTGTTGCATCTACATGTAAGAACGGTAGGCTAATACAACATCCATCTAGTTGACTCTTGTTTAAGCATGATTAAAGTCTAGAACTAAACCACTGACTGTAAGAAAAAAGTATATTTAACATTGGGGAAGTTCAGGAAATAAATAATTATTCGATACAGGTTGCCTGTATGTTTCAATTTAATTTGTGTGTGTGTTACTGCTATGAAGTTCACAGGTGCTCATAAACCTTCTTTACATGGCGGCAGTTTAAAATTTCTCATTCACCATATTTTTTGTTCAAAATTAGACCAGTTTGACCCTTATTTTGTTTATATTAACCCTGTTAACCCTTGTATCCTCCCCCCCCCCCCACGCATAGTACACATAGACCTGTAGTATACAGGGAAGAAAAAATCTAAATCTAAAAAAGAATCGATTTAGATTTGGAGTAAATTACAGATCTGAAAAAAATTAGGGATGAAATTTATGTATAGCATTCTGTATTTATGAAAGAAATCCAGAAATAAAATCCTCAGACTGAACTTACTTTTGTCAGAAAATCCAGATGTTGAAGAGTCTATCAAACTCAGAAGCCTAAATCTACTTATTAAATGACTGAAAACATCCTACCTATGAAGTAATACTGGACAAGGGATTTTACCCAATGTTTAGCCAAAACTTACAAAACTGTGGTCAAGTTATTTTTAGAAACAAATCCACAAACCAACATAATCAATCAAATATGGTACCTGTGTACAAAAACCACAGGACTGTGGAAAGATGGCATTATTATCTTTGAAGACAAAAAATGTAAAACTTACTTGTAAAAAGTCATCATGCATCCAGTAATGGTCATGTTCATTGGTACCTGAGCAGACATTCTACCAATCAAAAACATTTTCTCCCCAGTATCAGGATGGAATGCAGAATCATACTGGTACTTTGCCCGCCACAGTGCTTCAAAATCAACACCTGGTAAATCCAATCCTTGCCTAATAAGAAATGAAAACTTAAGGAATAAATTTACCAACATTGAAGTTAACACATGTGGAAATCTTTGAAGATCTGTAAAATATGTCAATGTTTTAACAGAAGATATCACAATGTATATTTAAGAAAATTAAGAGGTTACCAACAGATCATGAAATTTGTATTTCCCCCACATTATATTCCTACAGTTTGTCAACATTTGTTTCTGTGGCTCATAAAGAGAGAAAAGCAGTACCGATACAGTATGCAACAGATTCCTCTAAAACTAATGTTCACAACAAAACTAGCACACAAAGTATGACTTGCTTACAGAAATCACTTCAAGTGTTGAAATTGATAAACACATGAAGTCTAGAAGCCACACAAACCAGTGATGGAAACACTTTACACATCTTAAAGAAAATGTTGGTAATATCATACCTATGATATAACCTGGAAATCACTTTCGGCATGAAGGAGACATTAGCTTAAAGCTTTTACAGAATGCCTATTTGAAGAAAGCACGCACACACAATTGCTGCAAATAGCTATCATTTATGAATACTGCCCAGACAAATTGATTGACGAACACAAATGGTAAAAGAGGCGGTCTGTTTGTTGTTGACTTACTTATAAGTTGTTACAATTTTCTTAGCTTCATCCAAATCTTTGCTGGACAGTAGCAGATTCATTGGATTGGTGACTGTAAAGAAATGCTTAGCACGTCCTACATAGGTACTTTGGTCCCACTTTGGTTCATCCAGGTTCACTCTTTCCACAGGGAGAGCTTCTGTCTCTGTGATGGCTGATTCAGTGGCAGCCATGTTTCAACCTACTGTTGATCTTCTACAGAAAATGAGAAAGCAGCTATATTAGGGGAACAAGCAATGAAGACTCACATAGACACTTGAATGGAATATCACTTCATGTCATACCTGGTGTACTCCAGCTGCAGGTGTCACTCATCACCAAAATTACTTCTATATTAATGAAATGCTTCCCCAGCCAATGTATTTCCATTCTAATACAACCCATATTAGTCAGTCTGAATAGTGTTGGGAATGCATATTATTATTAACAGTACTAGTTAAACATAGCGCATCGAGATGCCATGCTTGTGTGAAAACAGGCTAGCCAGTCAGTGGTAAAGGTATTCTAATGTTAAGGCTGGTACTTGAGTAATTTAAGACTCTCTAAAACAATTTAATAGTTCTCCTTTCTGAAGAAAGAAATTGAACATCAATTGTTTTAAGAAGTAAAATGTGATTAGATTAGTGATGTAAATTGTGAAGTATCTAATATCTATATCAGTGAATTTCATATCTGTAATTGACTTAAACATTTCTCTCCCGGGAGTGTTACTAGTCAAGTTTCTGTTGCTTTTTTTGTTTTACTATACAATACTGTTGATATGAACAAACATGTAATTAAATCTGGTAATATTTGAACAGTCGAGAAACAGTCAAACTAACATATTACATGAATCATTAGTACAGTAAATCAACAGTAAAAAAAAACTGACAAACCAACAATTATACTAAGGTTAACTAACATCCTCTATTGAGTTAGCATACTGATGCTAGCCTTTTTTATGTCATGTGATCAATTAAGGCTTTGAAAGGACTATCGTTGAGCGACTGTGCTACTAGTAGTTCTAGGCCTACTGTAACTAACTTTAACTTTTATAAAAGCTGTTTGCTTATTCACCTGATCACAGTACATGAGCAGAGAGACTCACCAAGCTACTGTAGATAGGAAATAATTTGTGTCTATACATCCCATCTAAACAGTCAAATGTGATCAGAAATCGTTATACTATCTTAGTGTGGAGTATTTGACATACCCAAAGAAATGTTAATATTTAGCAAATTTATATACTTATGAGCACAAAATGGTGCATTCTAAGGCATATTTAGGCTATCTATTAATTTTATACTTAGGTGTTGGTTAAATGCAAGCTTGGGCAAATAACTAACACTTTAAAATGAAGAGGGGGTTGGAAAGGGGTGGGATCAGTACAATCCACCCCTGTTGATCTGTTACCTCCCGACACAGTTGGCTACATAAGCGTTACAGGAGCATTTATAGCACACCCCACCACTTGAAATTTCCCTCTAAAATCCAGTGGCTACGTCAAGTTTTCCAAAATCCCAAAAGTCCAAGGTTTTCCCAGGAGTTGCTACACCAAGTGTGTTTGATATTTCATCAAATACCCTTGCAGCATTATAATGAGAATAACCCATCAGTGACCCCAGTCATATTCCTACATGAGTTTAATGTTGATTGGGAGTGGTTACACCGCTTCCGTCGGCTTCATCGAGTAGAAGTCTTTTCTTACGGGAGTTTAATGTTAAGAAAGTTTGAAAATATTTCTAGACTAGGTCAAAAAAGTTTTTTCGTTGTACTGTGTGGAATTAATGTGGGCATCGTGTTACGATGCAGCCGGCTACACCCTGGACTTAGATGTTGGTGGGATATTCTCTTATTGTACTGCGTTACATCAGGGATAGTAAAGGCTTCATAATTGACACACATTTGTAATTGACGCACCTTCAAATGCTCAACGATACAGCAGGCAACCTAAACTTATTGCAGGGGAAGGAGAGTTACATATTTAATGAGTTTGAATCCATTTCAGCTATGTGCTGATCAAATTGTGTTTTTTAAAGCTTTTAACACCCCCCCCCCCCCCTCCTCAGTTTTGCATGTATTTTGGGGATTTGGAAATCTTACTCCTTAAATATAACCAAAATTACCTCAGCATGATACCACTTCTCTCTGGGACCTGACCTGTCTGAGGTTAGGGGCTAAGAGCATAGCAAACAGCATCTAGAGTCAATTGATGTACTTACACAAAAGTTACAGTTAGCTTATCAAGGAATGTATCAATTGAAAGAACTTGACACGGCAGACATTTGTGGTCAAATTCTGCTCAATTGTATGTTGCATATGCTATGCACAGAACAATAAAAATTTTGAGATCATTACATTTGTGAGGAACCACACATATGAAAAAACACATACAGTTGAGTGATTTTTCCTTGATAGACATGGTTGGGCATATCCTTAAGGCTTAAGTGCGTCAATTATGAGCCCCTCATGCTATATTAAACTAGCCAATAGCCTAGTATTAATACTGGGTAAATAAGCACGGGGGCCGTGACATTCCGCCATCGGAACGTTCCGCCATAAAAAATGGAACTTACCGCCATAAGAAAAGTAACATTCCGCCACAGCAAAAGTGACTTTCCGCCATTTTACAATGAATTCTATCCAATGACTCAACACTCCAATTATTTTAAGATCCCCTCAAAACCTGCGCATGCAACCTTTTTCTTTTCAATACCAACTTTTATTTTAATCCTTCGCGATTCCATTCAACCACTTGAGGCTCTCAAAAATGTAGCCTACCTATCCTATCTATTTGCTTCTTACTCTATTTTCTTTTCTAAACCCTCGTGATTCCATTCAATCACTCCAGGTTCTCAAAATATACCAATCCTATCTATTTGCTTTTTACTATTTCCTACGTAACTTACCGCCACAGTTTTCGTGACTTTCCGCCATGGCGGAAAGTCACGAAAACTGTGGCGGTAAGTTATGGCGGAATGTAACGATGGCGGAATGTGACCCGATCCAATAAGCACCCCTTAGTTAACTGACGATCAGGTAAATAAGCAACAATGAATTGCTTATTCAGTCGATGCTCAGGTAAATAAGAGCACCATTATTATTGAACCGACGATCGGGTAAATAATCACTAGAGAAACTGTTATTGACCATCGGATCGGGTAAATAGCTCCCACCTTTTGTAAATCCTAGTAGTAGTAACTTTAACGTTAATACCAATATAGACTAACCATAGCAAATTATGTAGAGTAGGATAGGTCTAACACGTTCGGCCTAGCCTAATGCCGGGTAGCCAATAAATATAATATGATAAGTTTAGCATTAAAGCTAGCATTTGAGAGCCCATGTCTGTTTTCCTACTACCGTTACTACGTTAGTCCTCCTAAGCAAGTAACATGGCATTACACAGACTGTCGTTTAGTTCTGGTTTGCAAGTCTATTCTCGTGCACTGCAGGACTAGGCTCATGTGGGTACTCGAACTCGTATTCTCCAGACCTGAGGTATTCGTATCATTTCTGCCATGTAGTCTTTCCTGTGCGCGCTTGCGTGTATCATGACGTGTATGCAAAGATCGCTCATTTGGAGACATGAAAACTGACTCAGCTGTTGCGTTATGGTAGCATACTCCATATAATTGCCCCATTCATTGACATACCCACTAAATCGTCAGACTTACACTTTTACAGATTTTATCCCCGCTCTCAGTCTCAATTATGGATTTCTGGTCAACCTCGGTTACTGTACCTTATACAATAGTAATACAATGGTGACACCGCTGTAAAGTTAATTACTTATTTCGCGTTCCTCGTTCGATTTCGCGAATGAGTAACTGCTATCGATTCAGTTACTTATTCGACAATGCTATCAACGTTATATCTATGGCAAGCCGAATGCTATGTTACAAGATGTTCAAGATTTGGTCTTGGAAAATCCAGATTTTAGCGTATTTTCCAAAAATAAAAGAGGTTTTTCTATGGGTAATATGAACTCTACAGACGATTTAGAAAAGTCTCACATTGCGTTTTGCCCGGTCCAAAGAATACTTGACCAATTCAAATGACCACTACACCATCACTTCTTAAATGAATGAAACCGGACCATGGAAATCTTTTGGCCCTAATCAAAACCAACACGCCTTGGATCACCTAACCAATGGGTCATACCAACTCTAGAGACAAGGTAGAAGTGTCCCACGATGCATGTTATCTCGTCCAAAGAGTGCTTGACCAATTCAAATGACCACTACATCATCACTTCTTAAATGAATGTAACGGGACCACGAAAATTAACTTTGGGCCTAGTCAAGACCAGCACGCATTGGACCACCAAACCGTTGGGTAACACGAGCTCTAAGAACAATATAGAAGAGTACCATAATGTGTCTTGCCCGGTCCAGAGAGTGCTTGACCAATTCAATTGACCACTACACCGTCACTTCTTAAATGAATACAAAGGGACCACGAAAACGCTTTGGGTTCTAATCCATCCAGCACTGTGCTTCAATAATGTATACAGTGCGACAGTCGACTAACGTTTTGTGTCACATGTAGTGTTTAGAGTATTTGAAAAGACAACTAGAACTAGAACGAAATCTTACACGTTGAAAGTGCATGCTAATGTATAAAGCTATCTACAGGTACATAGAATCTGGTCATGTCCATTTGCAACAAGAGTTCATGAAAATATATATTTTGGATGAGAAACCAAAAAATTAACTTAATTTTTCACTTGAAATCTTCACATACTAGGTTTTCAATGTTAAAATAGTACTCCAAAATAAAAATTACGTATATTCGAGCTCAACCAAAGACTGTATTTCACGTTAAAACAATCAGATTTGATTACTCTGGTGTCTCAAACTTTAATTGGTAGGGCCTACCTTCCTCATGTTACTACATACTTGGGTTTTCCTAGTTTTGTTGTCCAGATTTAAAGAAAATATCTCAGACGGTCCATGCAGCCCAGTTATATTTAAAGAAAATACTTTTTCGACTTAAAAAGGATGATTTTTTAATAATTTTACATAAAAAGGAGTCTGTAAAATTGGCTGCTTAGTTGTCAGTTTCTCTACCACAAAATTTAGGATTCGCACAAAATGTATAGGTGGCATTGGTAAATGCTGATCATTGCAAGAAAAATTCATTGCGACATAGTACGAGAGCCTACTGGTGCCATTCGAAAAATATTTTTAATTCGTTAGAACAAATTTTAAATCGTTGTTACGAATGATTGATTCGTTCCTACGAAGTATATCTTTTATAATTGCAGAAGATGCGTCAAGTGATGGAAGACATGCACATGTTGATATCATGGGGCACCTTCCTACCAAGTTTGAAGAATAAAAACCGAACCTTTTAGTATAGGCGTAGGGAGTGGGGGGGGGGGGGGCAGGAATATGTTTCTGCCACAGACTACTCACTTTTTCAACTTAATGATGTGCTCCACGACAAAACTAAGTCATTAAAGTGGATCCTTTGCATTAACAGAAGGAGTGCCAGGCAATTAAATGATTAATCTTGTGTTTCCATATGCCTCACAATTAGTCTAAGTTTTCAATTTTGTTTTTCTCAAAACTTGACATGGGAAGTTTTATATCAAAGAAAAACGGAAATCCGTATAGGCCTAGTTTAAAAAATATATATATAGAAACAAGTTGAACATAAAAAAGTCGAACTTTTCAACGTCAACCTGGGTCACCGTAGCATCTTCTCTTAGTACGTATTCTTGTGGTGAAGACCTCATCGGTTCTGTTTAGATTCAATGCGCTTCACAAAGGAAAAATTAAACATTGCTTTAAATAAAATGTCTTCAATAATGATTTAGAAGAACGAATGTATGAGAGAATTCTTATCTCTGATGGTAGCTTGTTCCAAAGCAAGGTGCAATATATGACTGAAGAATGTGTCGGAAGATGACCAAGGACTGCAACAGCTCAGAAGGGCTCCTCTGGAAAGCAGTGCTTCTGCACTGAGCAGGACTACCCTCATTAAAGATGACAATAATAAAAACTAATTATAATAATAAATAACAAAGGTTCGTAGATATGAATGAGCTCCTGTATGTATCCTTGTGATAACTGATGAAAGCACCTTATTTATTTATTATTTACTATTCATTCATTCATTCATTAATTTATCCATCCATCCATCCATTCATTCATTCATTTATTCCTTCATTCATTCATTCATCATTCATTCATGCATTCATTCATTCGTTCATTCATTCGTTCGTTCGTTCGTTCGTTCGTTCGTTCGTTCGTTCGTTCGTTCGTTCGTTCGTTCGTTCGTTCGTTCGTTCGTTCGTTCGTTC
>KN882244.1:16567-33090 GCA_000934455.1 Apostichopus parvimensis
ATAGATAACTTGTTTATTAGAATAGAATGGTTTACTATAGGTCAAATGATTTCCTTAGGTCTAGAAATACCGATCCTATAAGATATCTGCTATCAATAGATTTATTCCAGTCGTCGATTATCTTCAATAATGTAGTTTCACAAGAGTGTCCTTCTCTAAAATCAGACTGGGACATTCGTATCAAACCAAATACATTTAAAAAATTGGATAAAGCACCATGAACGTGTATTCTCATATCTTAGATAATACAGGCAAGATTGGAATGGATCGATAATTGGATACTTCTAGATTTGAATCACTCTTGTAAATGGGAACAACTTTGGCATTCTTCCACATAGTAGGAAAGACGGCGTTGGTGATGCTACTATTTAATACATGGGTGATGTTGTTTGTTATTTCAACAGCAAATAGCTTAAGAAGATATAGGCGATAATTCCGTCCAGACCGGTGACTTTTGTAACATCCAATGAAAAAAGCGATTTGTATAGACAAGATTCACAATCATCTCTGGAATTTGGAAAGTTAAACCATTGTGTAATTTTGAAGAAACAAACTCTTTAACACTTGCAAGAATAACCATGATCCACATTGTTGTTTGATTTTGATTTGATTTGATTTATTTTCCATTTTCATGCAAAAATATCTTTATTTTCCATTTTCATGCAAAAATATCTTCCAATGTTTACAATGAAAAGACTTATAACAATCGAATTGAATCGATAAGGAAATGTTGGAAGGGCTTTGAAGCCGGAGCTTTTACAAGAAGCCCACCGTAACATAATTAATTACAAAGTAAATGTAAATAAAAGGGATAAGAAGGATAAGAATTTGGTCTGAACCCCACCACCCATCATATTGACCCACCCGGTAAAGTTGTTCAGAAGAATAGAAATGGAGCAGTCAGTTGGGGTAACATATAAAGATGTCAAATAGAAACATAAACAAAAATGGAGATAAAAATACATAAAGGTAAACAAGAAGTGTTCATATTTAGATATAAGTGTCTTTTTTAACTTATCAGAAAATAACTTTACGGATTTTGCGTTTTTTATTGAATCACATATTTGATTCCAGGACTTCGTACCATCAAATACAATTGACGTTTGAATAGGTCTGAATTAATGGGAAGAGAAAATACGTGTGAGGAAGGACCTGGTATTGTGGGGATATATTATTATGAGTGAAAGAATTTTTTGTTGAAAATATCTGGTAACTGTTGCTTAACAAATTTAAAAATGAATATAGCGCATTGGTGTCTGTGGATGTCAAAAATATTAAGAAAACCTATTCTGGTAAAAAGAGAGGATGTATGTGCTCTAAAACTTGATAAGGTAATAATACGAGCAGCCTTTTTCTGGAGTATGAATAATTGATTTAGATGAAAAGGGTGAGCATTACCCCACACAAGATTACAATAGCTTAAATGAGGATGAATGTGAGTATAATTAATAATAATAATAATTAATAATAGATTGTATAAATTCTTAAGGATATAACTAGGTACAAATTCTTTAATTTTATAGAATACCCCAATTATTTTAGAAATATACCGTAAATCTTAATCTTATTGATATGAGCAGACCATTTAAAAAAAGGGTCAATGTATAAACCTAAAAAAATAATGGTATCAACACGTTTGATTTGGGTATTATCAATCGATATATCAATATTTTTCATATTCTTATGATAGGGATGAAAAACCGTGAAATTAGTTTTGCTGATATTCAGTGATAACTTATTTA
The DNA here is from genome assembly GCA_000934455.1 of Apostichopus parvimensis. Lineage (NCBI taxonomy): Eukaryota > Metazoa > Echinodermata > Holothuroidea > Aspidochirotida > Stichopodidae > Apostichopus > Apostichopus parvimensis. The sequence goes on from KN882244.1 coordinate 18,310, forward strand.
CCTTAAACCAATTAGCGACATTTTTTTTAATTCGGAGTTGATGACTGAAATGACATCATCAAAACTGTTGTGCTTATATAAAACACTGGTATCATCAGCGAAAAGTGTAAAGTGTAAAAGATGTGAACAATTGGTAATATCATTTACATATAGCAAAAATAACAAAGGCCCGATGATTGACCCCTGGGGCACACCACAATTTATATTACAAGAAGATGAATAATAACTATCATCAATGGATACATGTTGTGGTCTGTTGGATAAGTTACTAACAAACCAACTGTTAGCCACTCCTATTTTATACCATGATGATATAATTTAGTAAAACAAATGTGATGATTGACAGTATCGAAGGCTTTCCATAAGTCAAGAAATATGCCTAATGAGTACTCCCTATTGTTAAAACCATTGATCATAGGCGCAGGAGCTCAATTTGATGGGGGGGGGGGGGGGGCTGTAACGACTTGCCCGAAAAATATAACCAACACTTTTCAACATGTTAATGTGCATATCATATAGGCATGCATCGGTTATTACATTGCATGCCAATAACATACAATCTTTTTCCGTGTTATTATCCTTCCATATTGGTTATAATTATTGGGGAAGTCGTTACAATAATTATGATAAAAATAATCTCAGTTTAACCATAGAAAAACACATTACAAATTATTTTTCTTTCAGTAGTTGCCCGAAAAATTCTCAGCTTATTGCCCGAGTTTTCACAAAAATATTTGGTGGGGGTGGGGGCTGCATCCCCCAGCCCCCCCCCCCGTTCTAGAATTTGTGATAAAGATGAAAGTACTGAGATGGCTCTATAGTTATAGAAACACATAAACTATCACCAACTTTAAATATCGGAGTTACTTTAGCTTCCTTGGAACGAAGTGGTACAACAACATTTGAAATTGATAAATTAAATGTAAGAGGAGCTGCTAAAGCAAAACGACTATCTTGGAGAAAATTAACAGAAATATTATCAATACCACACGCACCTTTTTTCATTTTCATTATTTCTGTATAAATAGTTTGTAATAGAAATAGAGAAGTTTGGTTTGCCTCAGGAAGAAAATCACGAAAATTTGAATAACATGTGGGGATTGTACTTGCATGATTGCTACATATATGTGTCAGCCATTACATGTTTATCAGTGATATAATTGTCATTGTCTTTACTTTTATCAACTATAGGAGTTTGGGTGAAGTAGGTTACGACCAAGAATTTCATTAATGATATCCCAAGTTTTCTTAAGGTTGTTTTTGTTGTCATCAAAGCATTTCTCATATTGCATCTTTTTAACAAATCTGATAATATAGGTTAGCTTATATTTATATTGAGTTTACTTGTACTTATTAATAGAAGAGAGGCGAGAAATATATTTCTTATGAAGCTTGTTCATTTTGGAAATAAATCTTAAAATACCAGGTATGATCCATGGGTACTGGAGCTTATGAGAATTAACATTAAATTCTTTGTCGTGACCTGTCCTTTTATATGTTGCTTTGTGTGAGGCAGCATTTTTCCAAGTGAAATATTGCCAAATATATCGGGTATATTTGGTGACTCGACTTAATTTTTGGCTGGATCATAACCAATGTACAACTGTAGATCACCGGCATCCCAGTCTCATATGTACGAACGTAATAATATTACGTACGTAAGTACGTACGTAATTATATCACAAACGCACGTGATATAATGACGTACGTACGAGATATGTTTTACGTACGTACGCGATAATTACTACGTATGTACGTAATAACTATCACGGTCGTACGTGATAATATTACGTAAGTACGTAGTATTATGTTACAAAATGTACAAAACATATCTCATTGCGTTGATTGATGTCGAGTGTAATGTGAGAAGAGTATTGGGCCAAGAGCACATCATTGTGAAACCCTATAATAGCGAATGCGCCGAGTGTTAGAAAGCTTCCCGTTTAACACAACTCATTGCGAACGGTCGCTCAGGTAGGATATGAACAAGTCATACGCCGAACCAGTTTTCCATAACAACTCCCTGCTGATGATCATGTAGCACCAAGTAATAAAACGGCATTTTTTTCCGGTCTAGGACTAGTACTAGTAGACCATAATGTATATGGGCTAGACACGCCAAGTCGTTGTATATTCTAACCAAAGCGCACGTATGGCAACTTAGCCTGTTTTACTTTTTATTCGATATTTGCTGATATCAACAATTACTTGCTGATATCAGCAATTATTAAATGATATCACCAGTTAACTGCTGATATCATTAAATCATTTCATGATATCATCAACTAATTACTGATATCAACAAATATTTGCTGATATCACCATTTTTTGGTGATATCAGCAAATAATTGCTGTTATCAGCAAATGAATTGGTGATATCAGCAAACCATTTTAATGATATCAACAATCATTTGCTGACATCAGCAATTAGTTGTTGATATCAGCAATAAATTGTTGATATCAGCAATCATTTGTTGCGGAGGATTACCATACCACTGCAAACTGACATATTTACAATCGTTGATAGAAGTTGTATGTGAGGGTCCAGATTCGTTATCAGCAGTAACAGGAGACAGTTCATTAAGACTGCATATTTTGTAGAAGCATTTACTTCCATATCGGTGAGGATTTGAGATTGTTTAGGAAGAATTTCGACATAGGAAAGCACTGGGATGATACATTAGGCCATTGACCACCCCTGTTGAGAGGGGATGGGTAGGGTTTAGGAGGCGTCAGGGAGAGTGGAGCTACAGCGCAGAAAACTTTACTCGAGAGTGCGACTAAAAGTAATTTGATATGGCGTTTAGGCTCTTCGGTAATCTCACTTGTTTGGTAATCACGATAACCTGGGTGCCAAGGGTCATGTTTACAAAGCATTTAAGTATAGTAGAAAAACGTAATACGAGACCACCAAATACCGACTTTGCAATCGAAATAAGAGCAGAATAGTTTTGACTCTAACTTACAGCAGAAGTCTACATACCCGGGAAGAAGAAACCGGGGTAGCATTTTCGACCGGAGTACCAACGTTCTGTAGGAACAATTCTTCTACGGGATCCGGGAGACACTAATTCATGTGTACAAGCCTATAAGTAAACAACCAAACGTCAATTAGGCTAGTCCCACTTCGTACTAAACTTTGGTAAGACTACTGTACGGAACGCATATGTAAATGCCTATGTCTTATTGACCCCAATACACTCTACGTAACAAACACTTGCAGAAAAAGGTGGTTTATCGGAAGCAAACCCAACTAGGCCTAGCCATTTTGGGGGCTTGTCTAGGCTAATACAGTAGGCTAATAGAGATCTGTATGATGGACAACAACTAAGAAAGAATGCTGCTCTGATGATTGTGAGCTTCGTTATCATAGTTCATACATTGTTTATAACACATGTTAGGTTGCTGCCATTTGTAGAGGTGTAATGTCATATTGTAACTAGCTAAGTTAGGAGGAGAAAAATTTAAATAACATATAGATTCCTTGCGGAACTCGGCACAAAACACCCCTTTACGCAGCAAATATCACTACAAAATAAGATCATTTTGCGCTAACTCTTTCCATAACTTTCTAAGTGTAGCACTCAGAAAACTTTTTCTTATGTCATTTTGAAGAATATTGTGTCCTCTTTACCATAATGTGTCTTTATTTATAATGCGTGTTAACTAAACCGGGCCCTACTTTTTAATCTGAAAAAGTAAAAACCACTTCGGAAAGCAGTGAACGTCTTCAAATGTCCCTATCTCTAAATGCTTACATCGTGCTTGCTGGGATTGTGATTGCGTAACCAATTTCTTTCCTATGCCAAAGAAAAGCTCGTTGACTCTTCTCTCTAGTGATATAAAATTCGACTTGATTGGTCAATATTAAGGCTCGTACTTTTCACCAGCAAATCAAAAGCATCGTAAGAAATTTTGTGAAGTCCTCCTTTACGGGGCTAATCTGAATACACCACAGTGTGCAGTGCTCTCACAGCAATTTCGGAGAGTGAAAACCGCAAAGATTCCTGTGCGTATACAACAGCATTTATTTCTCTGACAACCGGTCGTTTATAGAGCAAAAGTTTCCATATGTGTTCCTCGGATTTCATTTCATATTTTCATGGGAATTGTAAACAGTGTTGACACTGAAATATGCCATCAGGTCATGTCACTATTTGCCAAGGCAATTTTGATTATCAAATGTAAACCAAATAAAGTAAGGAGACCATCAAAACTTAATTAAAGCATAAATGTGACAATGTATTGGCCACAAATGTTTACTATTATTTAAATAATGTTCAAAGAGGTTCATTGTAACAATCGCACATCTTAGCCTTGAGCATAAAAAGATGTATATGTATGTAAAACATTGTAATTGCTAGTGTTGTTACATGACTAGTTTTGAATCTGGGTAGTGCAACAAAGCATTCATTTTGTGAAAGTTTGCTTTATACTTCCACAATTAAATTAAAAGGAGAAGGTTGCATTTGAATAGTTATAACTACAGATTTTCTATTGATGCCTTATATAAATAGCAGTTTATGTGATACAGTATACCAACTTGGCAAGTCCCAGATATCATGGGACTGACATATCATGGCAATGTGAAAGATATTCCTAAAAATTTATTGGTTGAGAGGTAAAGACAACTGATCGAGCCACACTTGTTGCATTATTGTATTTTAGATATGTTGATTTCTTTCTTAATCCATAGTGCTTTTGTTAACCTTTTGTTAACCAATTAATAAGTGGGCAGAGCTTACCATATAAATTATAAAATGTCAATATCTCTGCAACCGTATGTCCGTTGTCCAAGTTAGTTTATTTTTAGTATGGTGTTGTATAACTAAATAGTATGTACATGTTCTTTGTAACAACAATTTTTACCTTATTAATATTCATGGGGTTTAATTGTGGGGCTTAATGGGAATTTTCAAACAGCAAACACGTTATCTCAACAACCTTCCTACTGGTATGTTGATGTTGGTACATAAATAAGCACATTTTCATGACATCTCCAACTTAATAATATTAATAATAGGAAGCACAAAATGTAAAAGCCTGTAAATGCTAAAGAAAGAAAAAAAATCAAACATAAGCATTTACAAATAAGTGAGTCTTTATGTCAATAATATTCAGTAAGAACCATGAATGTTTTCATTGTTGGCATATTAGGTTTGTCACACTACATTAACACACAAATCAACGGTGTTGTTTTTTTGTGTGCATATCATGAACCTTAATCAGTGAACATTACAATTCTTAATCAGATATCTCTGAAATAGTATACATAATTAGCTTTATACTGTATACAGTACTTGGATAATACAATGTACATATACATACTTATGAGATCATAAAACTTGACCTCATGAATATTCACACATGTGTCTGTATGTCACTAAATAGACTTTGTCAACATGATAACTGATCATTTTCAGCTGCGATGGCTATTACTCCATCATGGTCCTGATCAGTTTTAGATGGATATGGATCTGAAACATGTTCTCCCATTTTTCATCATCTCTGGATTCATCGTCCTGCTCAATGTGATCTTTTGTTGTTACCTTGCAAGGTTAGTCTGTTCGTAAAATTGACAAATTGACGACAGCTTCCTTTTAATATTTTGTTGGAAGCTTGCTGGCCAATGGCACTTTTGTAGACCTGTGAAATATATAAAACGGTTTGCAAACAACAAAAGTGTTGCTTGGATGAGGGTAGATGATGCACAAGAACACTGTTATATGAGCTGTACTGGTGAAATTTATCTGGTGAACTGGTGAAAAATATCACAAGAGGGCAAATTTTATAATCAAACAGAGGTTTGATTCATGAGCTACTTGAATAGATGATGGGGTTGACCGGGGCACAAAATGCCCCTAGCTTAGTGATCCAAACTGGAGCACTGGGGAATTGAAACTAGTGGTACCCATTGAACCATGAATAAAACTAGTAACTTTGACATCTAAACTTAGCTGGGCCTTGTGGGTCTTGAACCGTGCAGTGCACTGGTTTTGAGCCAGTAGGCCAATTCACTCAAGTTTGCTTTACTGTTGATGTCAGAAAAAATCAAACTGAAGATATATATGCAACACCCTAGCTGATTGAATTGATCTCTTGTGCATCTTGTTTGAAATCAAAGGTTATTTAAGATCATGAATAGTTTGAAAATCCTCTCTACCTTGTGTATCATGCCAATAATAAAAACATGTATTATACATGATGCAGTTATAGTAAGGTGAAAATAATTTTCCAGGAAATCTGGCATGTCTGGTCACCTTAAATTAAAGCAAATTTAACCCAAATTAAGAGAGAGAAAATTTTGAAACTGATAAAAAAAACATTGAAATACATCAGGAAATACCTTCATTGATATCCTGCATTGTTTGAAATGTGCTGAAAAATTGTTTTTTTTTATCATTATCATTTAGAATAACAAAGACTTTGACATATGAACTATTTAGAATAAAAACATCTGACTGTAACTTCATGTATGCCAAGTAGCATTTGTGATACTGAAACTTTGTAATCATATCTCCTTAAAGTTATGCTGTATTGGCCCCAAATATGCTAGATATTCAAATATGGTCACCGTTGGTCAAAATTCTTCAACTGTTTTAATTACAACCTTCGAGGAAATTTTCCTCACTGGGACATTCAGTCATTTTGTGTGTTCCTTTAAATTGTATGAGAACAGTTTGAAGAGTAAAGAACTCCAAGAAAGTACTTTTTGAAAACTTCCAGCAATTACAGCGTGCCATATTTTGGGGCCTATACTGACCACCTTTAACACTGAGATATTCAAAATCAGTATTTTAAAATATGATCATTTCCTGTGTTTGCTTGCTTCAGATTGAGATTGATTTTTTGATATTTTTTTTGATCTAGGCTTAAGAGGGAAGGAAAACCTGACACAGGCTACAGAGAAGTAAGTTGAATAATTAATTTTAATGTTTATTAGTTATTAATAGTTGGTAAACTTATTTAAGAAAATATTCATACAATATGATGGGCAAATTAAGTTATGCTAGTTAACTTAACAATAAACAGCATTTAACATATCAGGCAATCAGTTGCTCTTAATGGCTCAAATACAAATTTAGTAATTGCTTATATGTTGTCAACTACAAATCACATTTCTGCTTCTGTTGATGTACAGATGACATCCATATTTAATTCATTTTTAGAATTATTTAATATTGTATTTGGACCAGTATATTGCAACCAGTATATTGAAAATTAAAACCAGTATATTGAACTGACAATTTACACTAATGCTAAACATCCAAGCACAGTTAAAATGAAATCCCTACATATGGGTGGTGTTAATGGTGTTTGATGAGTCTATGTTCACAGTAAGACATACTTGAAGGTATAGTGATGTCAATGGGAATCTGTTAGATTTGCTTTTGTAATGATGTTGAGTACAATAGCATTGGGCTTATATCAATCAGCCAACTTTTACAAATATAAGAATAACATAATAAGATGAAACATTTATGTTCACAGAAGAAAAAACAATTTATGGCAGCTAAAATCAATTATTAACTGCTCTCTGCCATATGAAACAGTCGATGTGTTATGGATATGATTTTTGATAAATATTGTATATTCTCTTTAGGTGAAATACAAGAAGAAAAGAGTGTTAAATGAAGTAAGTTTGTTTTACATTTTTGTCTTAGAACACATTACCTTATTTATACCTCTATTTGAACACACCAAGTTTGTAACAGTGGCATTGTAGATCTTAGAGAAATGCCTGATTGATATGTATGTATGTATTTTACATCCTCCTGCAAGCAGGAACTCCTGAAGAAGCCTCATTGGCTTATCAAAGCCGCAAGCTGACCGAAGTCAGTCTCTTAGATTCATTCTTAACGTCCATGATTATGAATTGTCAATTGTCAACAACTCTGTAACTGGACGACATACATTAATCTTGGAGTGACTCGAACCGGGGACCTTATGATTAGAAGGCACCGGCGTTAACCACTGAGCTAACACGCTAACACTATGAAGTTTGCACAGTATCAAAAAGTTCAATCCAACCTGCATGTGAAAAAACTTGCAACTTGATTGAACTTAATACTTTGGTAAACAGCTGCCCTTTAGTTAGTACAGGAACTCTTGTAAAATGGTGGAGGTTAAAGGTCAACAGAGGTCAAAGTATGAAAACCTTGTGAGCAATAATTCCCATAGTGCAGCTTGGGTAAACTTCATGCATAGTATATGGATCTTTAAAAGAATTGTCTGGTAGCCCTTAGAAGTTACCTTAAAAAACGATAAATAATTTTCCAAACATGTTTTCAAAATATGAGAATGCTAACAATTTTGTAATCGTGTAGGATGGATATTTCAAATATATTTTGAACAGTACACGTGACGTCACCTTCGCAAATGCAGATTGCGACAGTTCCTACAGTAATCACAACGTCAACCACGTTTGAATACAGATTAATTTCTGCCTTAATTTTCGGTGAAATTTCTTATAAATTATATATGTTTTCAAAAATCGTTAAGCCATCATATATGTAGTGCATCAGGATTTCGTGATTTTTGTGTAACACAAGATAAGTTTGAACAGCAGACTCTTCATTGTTTATACTCCATGCTGTCCAGCTCCAAGGCGAAGAATGTTCGCATGTGGGCTACTCTTACGTTTACAATCGGACAGTTCTGCGAAGCCTAAGCTTCCTGGTACTACATTCTGCTCTGACATCGATTCCGCCAAGTTTCATATTTCGGTGTTCCAAATACTTTCCAAGTTTCCTTTTATTGTAAAGTTGATCCGTGAATTTTATTTTAGCGATTTCGAAGAACAGTTTATGAACTGTGGTTTGAGTGTGAGAGTGTATTATGTGCAACGTTATGTATCAACTGGACATGGTAGGCTGTATACGTTTGCGATGTGTACGTAATATATAATCGGCAAACACCTGTGTGAGTACACGTGAGAGTGTATTGGCTGCGGAAATGGGAGTGCTAACATCAAGGCGCTTCAACTCAGTATTTTATCATTTTATTTCATAGACATGTGCAGTTTGCCTAGAAGACTTCAGATCAGGCGAAAAGATTGGCTATTGTCCATGTAAGCATGGATTTCACATTCTGTAAGTATCTTCATACAAACTTCTTTATATATATTTGCAAATTGTCATCAGATGAGACTCTTACAGTAAAAAAAATCTGATCTAGAAAGCATGTCAAGTTGTTGGCTGGAAGTGTATAGGGGTTCAAAAAATGGATACCTTATTCTATATATTTGCTACTTTTGATTCCTTGCTGAAGTTACAATGAAACATTTGATTTCATGATGGTGTCTGTTTTTGTGTGTATGTGATATCTTTTGTAAACATGGTATCATAAAGTAAGGCCCAGTTGAACTTCAGTCTTGTTATGTAGCTGCCCCATTGGTAAAAACAAGAACCGTACTGAGATTGGTGGAAGTTTGAACGCAGCAAAGGTTATCAAATGTCAAAGTCTGGAAACTTTTCAAATATGACACTGTTAACTCCAAAAGCAGAGGTTGTATTTTATATTTAAGAAGAACTAGTTGAGTTAAATTGTTATGGCAAATTGTCAATGTATCTGTCTGTCTCTCTGTATGTCCACCTGTCCTTCATCAATGATGAATGGCTACAGCTCTCAGGTCCCTTGCTGAAGTTGTATCAAACTTGGTGAGGTTGTAATATATATGAGGGGATAGGGGCTAATAATTTATCAAAGATCAAAGATTTCTCCTATGATTTACATTGATTTTGATCAAACGTGTTGACAGTGATCAGCAGATGATGGACCAGGGACATTATGGTTGATTGTTAGGTCATTGCTCATGTGGGTCCCCCTGGTCAGCTAAACATCACCCCCCCCCCCCCATCCATTAAAAAGAACCAAATATTAGATATCATTGTTGGAAAGTAAACAAAGTGATAATCAAAGATGTCTTTGTCATACAAGTTAAGTAGTTACATTGTATCAGAGATGAGCTGCAACATTACTGATGCTCTAGATATATATAAAGAATTGGAAGGTTTGCTTGAGAATATCTTGATTCAGACACCTTATAAAGTCTCTAGTAATCTTTTTGGAATTGTGCATGATTTTATTATTCAGTTATTTATTCTTTTTTATTTTTCCACAGATGTATTTCTAAGTGGCTAGAGAGTAAAAACACCTGTCCTGTGTGTAAAGCACCTCCTAAAACACCAAGACCAACAGAGAACTCTTTCCTTGTGTTAATATAGCAGTTTGCCTCCAAGGTGAAAATACTTGGGACTTGCACTTGATTTAGTTGTTCTTGTTTATTGTTTTCTTTTTAATTAACCATTTCAATACCTCATATCGTTACAAGGTAAGAAAGAGAGTCACTGCCGCTTGCTGCTGATGATGCAATGGAAGTCGTGATCATCCATTCATTGGTTAATATTCCAGAATGAGTTTATTTCTAAGCAAATCAGTATTTGTTTTGTGTCTTCCTGTACCAAATACCAAACAACAGTTTTGTCTAGAAGATTACACCATTTAGAACAATATTTCTTATGAATAAATACCTTCTTTGCTATGATGAAGCAGGGAGTTGTTATGGAACAACTCCCTGGATGAAGACTAGTGCTATGATTATGTCTAGTCCAAGGGCGGCGGAAGCACTTTTAATCTGGGGGGGCACCGACGTCGAAGGGCACTTTTCAGAAATTCGATTGGACTGATGCAGCCTATATATTTAGTACCCTTTATAACTCTTATTGTATTATCTTTTTTTGCGGATACACATCACTCCATCAACCCCCCCCCCCCTACCCCCCTCTCAAGGAAAACATGCATACTAGCACTGCAATTTCTAATGTGCAAATTGGGAAACAAGTTTTCTTTCAAACAAAATGAGGTGAAATCATTAAAAAGTCCAAGTCCCTGCACACGCGATCGATACATACATGAAGGCAAATGAAATATGTCAACATACGAAAGGATTGGGTAGGTTATGGGGTATTAAAACTATATTCATTATTCATAGTAGGCTATACATGGCTTCTGCTTATTACAGTGGCGGAGCTAGGGGTATTGCTCGGGGTGGGCGAGAATGGTCTGTAGGGGCGCTAATTACGACACTATCTAAGCGGAGCGCCACCACAGGTTGGCGCGGAGCGTACAGAAATTTTTTGAGTAAAGATACTCCCTAGATCGTCGGAAATGACCCTTTACGGGCCTTGCTAATTTGCAGATAAACAAAGAATAAATAGGTGTCATCGCCATTTTGTCAGAAAATTACACCAACAAAATGTGACAAATGTCAATAGGTATTTGAGAGCGCAATAAAAAGTCAATAATCGCGAATAAGTGAAAAGTGGTAAAAAGCTGAGAAGGGCGCCAGCAGTCCATTTGAGTCCGTCAGGGGGAGGGGGGGGCATCTGCCCCTCTGACTGTATGGACGCTCCGCCACTGGCTTATTACACAGTCAACATATAATATAGCAATGCACATTTGGAAATGCATTACGATTTTTTTTGGCAAATTGAATATGCATAATGGCACTCACCAGAATGTTAGAAGCCTTGTGGTAAATAAACATTTAAATCTTCCCGAAATATTTCATTCGACGTGGGTTTCGCGTAACCATTCAGGTACTTATACAAAATGCTAATTGCTAAAGTAGGAATCTGCCAAATTAGAGTTTATTTCTTGTTAAGAGCTCAATAAATTTGTTCCATTCGAAATAGCTTTGAGTTTAGCCCACAGAAATTCTTTAATAGTTCTAAATAAGGATTAGGTCTCTTACTGATATATCGCTGACCTAATAAGGTGATCAAGAGTACAATTTTTATGTAGAAAAAGGGCACATTTTTAACCTGAGGAAAAGTGGGGGGGCACGTGCCCCCTGTGCCCCCCCGGTTCCGCCGCCCTTGGTCTAGTCTCTTGTGGTTTCAATTACAATCATATACGTATGCAATCATATGCTAGCATATTAGTGTACTCAAGTATATTCTCTTGTTGATAGTGTTGCTGGTTGAGTCCTAGCGGTTACAGAATGAATTATGCCTATAGGATGCCTCTATACTGCAGTACAATCTGGTGATTTAAAACAAACTGTGCAGACAGCTTACTGTCAAATATGTTTATCCGTAAATAATAAGTTCCTGTTTAGTTTGCTTGGTAATTAAAATTTCAAAGATTGAAGGCAATCACTCCTCCTTTCCCACTTTTAGTTACAATGTGAAGGCTTAGTAACCTTTGCAAGCGTGTGCATGTGGTGTTCGTGTGTGAGTGTATGTATGTATGTGAGGCCATCTTGTAAACACGCTATATCAAGAAGCACATGCTTGGTAGGTAGATGCTCCATGATGTGATGAGTGGGCTGGGCTTAACGTAAAATGCTTATAATGGTCATATCTCTTCAACCATAATTCTGATTAAGTTCATACTTGGCAAGGTGATGTCAGTGGATGATAGGTACATGGTCACAGAATCAAGAAATTTATTCTTATTATTATTCATTGGATGGGCACAGCTCGAGTTTTATCACATGAGTGAAAAGCTTGTAAACAAGATATCTGAAGATCAACAAGTTAAATCAATACCCCAAGATGTGTAGCGGTGTCCCAATGTTTGTGGTTCCCATCATTAATATATTAATGAGTGGGCTGGGCTTAACATAGAACTAAAATATCAATATCTCTTCAACAGTTTGTCACATTTTGTTCATATGTAGTATGGTGATGTAACAACATAGTAAGTATCTATGCTCTTTGCAACAACTTTGAACTACTTAATGTTCATAAGCTGGTGGTGGTTAATGGGAAATAGTCATAAACAGCTTGTGATTAAGATATCACATCAACCGTAAGTTGAATCAATGTCATACTTGGTAAATAGATGTCCAATGATTCAAATTGGTAGATGTCAACAGGTGTCAAAGTTTGTAAACCTTTCAAACATGGTAACTCTAAAATTAAGGTGACAAAAAATATGTCAATCCTCCAAATGCTATGGTTGTTTTTTTGGTAAACATAGCTTGGCAAGTTCAGTTTTTTTAGTTCAGTTAGTTTTGTGGAGGGGCTCTATACATCTCTATACATACAGCAGTCAAGGAAACTTGATGTGTAGTATTGCTTTTAATTAAGCACACTCAAGAGGCTATTATTCAATTTCACCCTCTGAGCTTTAAGGGGTCAACAGGAATTATCTCAAACTGGAAGAATTTGCACAACGGGTCCAAAGGTTACGTCAGTTGGTCTCAAATTGGCATTTGTTTTGTGACTTATACCAGATAACTTGGAAAATTGTCAAAATATTTCCCTCTGTGCATGTAAACAATCTCTTGTAGGCCTCAGTCTAGATAACAAATCTTCAAGGGATATTTGTATTAGCAATTGGAATATAAATTCTATACTGTAAATCCTTACCAGTGAATTAAATGGTTGATGCTTTGTCAACATTATAACTGATTCCTGGTACCTTTCTTTATATGTTGCTGCATTAATCAATAGATAATCCTCTTCTATACACTTTTAAGGCTTACCACACTTTAAATATGTGTATAGGCATCATAGCCATTAAACATTTTCGTTTTCTGTTTAAATAGGGAGTTGTTATGAAACAACTCCCTGGTTTAATGCATGTCCTTTATTGAGATGGTGTTCATATCTCTCACTCCCATATGTAGGATGAGATATGGTAGTTTGTTGGATAAATTGAGCCAATTGTGACTATCCCAGCTGTAGTTCATGTTCCTGAGTAGTGTCTTGGTGGTCACACATGGGAGGGTGTACGGTGCTGGAAGTCCGTATGTGTAGGTTTGTCTGTTACATAGACAATTATGTGTCAAAAACACTTCCCAGACACTCCAAAGGAAAGGTAAACGGTTGAAGGTCAAATTAAGTGAAAATTGATTTTATGCTATATATATTGTCAAAAACTCCTAAATGACAGCAAATTTCTTCAAACTTGGTAGGATGCTGCCCCATGATGGGAACTTGTGTCTCCCAGACTCTCAGAATAAAAGGTCAAATTAAGTTACTTTTCTTTTTTCCCTCTTTTGCTACAACTCCAGGGGAAAGTATTGAATTGATACCTTTGCAACCTTTGAAGGTATAATGGGCTGATTTTCATCACACTTCATAGGAAGGTTTGTTATGGTGTAAGGTGACCAATTTCAGTAGACTCTCTCCATATTTCATGGTCTGTCCCTGGATTTCCTGTATTGTCACTTAACATTCCCAAATTTTTAAAAAGGCCCAGAATAATGTAATTTTGAAAGAAACTGTCTGTTTCTAGAAATTGAATTACAGAAATGTGGGCATCTGACCATCAAGTTCTCAGTAGATAGTCTGAAGGAATGTTAATGTTTTTTTGTAACTGGATATCTGATAGACTATGTGTGAAAAAAAAAAAAAAATTGCCAATTTTCTGGAGGAATATCAGATATGTTTGTGCAATTAATGGAGACACGTTTTAAACTAGGCTGTAGTTGTAAGTTATAACAGAATGTTTTTATCATTAACAAACCCTTGAACAGTTTTTCTGAGCACTGTTAAGCTTATGTTCATTTCAGTAATGCCTGGTGTCTACTAGTAATAAAATTGCTTCCACTTTTACAACTAACTTGATGCACATATGTGATATGCCTGTATGTCAAATGATTAATACTAGAAAGTTAACAAGGAATATTGGTGGTTATGGAATGTATTTACCTAATTTATTTACACAAAAAGTTCTTGTTTTTTTACTTTTAAGCAATCACCTACTGCTACTGTTTCTTTTGCATTAAAGCTACTTTTGAAAACTGTGTTGGGGTACCTAGTGGTA
>KN882244.1:33385-60089 GCA_000934455.1 Apostichopus parvimensis
AGTTAAGGCGAGAGAGTAAGTCACGCAGCATGTGTAACATAGAAACGTGGTAACAGAGAACAGGGTGCACACAAATAAGTTTACATACATCAACAGTCAAATGATTAATACTAGAAAGTTAACAAGGAATATTGGTGGTTATGGAATGTATTTACATAATTTATTTACACAAAAAGTTCTTGTTTTTTTACTTTTCTATACAAATAATGAATTATAATGTTCAATTGATGTGTTCTGAAACTTTTTCATGGTTTTGTAAATATTTCATTGGCATAATGTAAAATGATTAAAGAATATAAGCATATGGATTTAATGCCTTATGGATTATCTAATTCTCTTTCAGCATTCTGTTTGATTTATTTTTAAGATTAGGCAGGGAGTGGGGTGGGTGTAGGTTGAAGAGGAAAGTAATGTAATGTAATATAAATAAATCACTTAAAAATGTGCCAAAAAATATCCAGTGCCGAAGGCTTGTTCAAAGGTGCGGGCGCAGAGCTTAAAGATGAAAATATCTATAGAACAGAAATGTCTTCAGCTGGGATTTGAAACATTTAAATGTGGTAACTTTCCTGAGGTTAAATGGGATGTTGTTCCACAATGTAGGGGCAGCGATTACAAAAGCCATGGAACCACATGAAGAAAGTCTGGCCTTTGGAACTTTCGGTCACAAGCACTGTTTGGGTCATAACAAACACCCGGTCACATTTTTTTTTTTTTCGTGAAAAAAATTTTGGTCTGAAAAAATTTGGTCTGAAAAAATGTTGGTCCAAAAAAAATTGAGTTCTAAAAAAAATTGGTCACATAAATATTCGGGGTCACAAAACTAGTTTTCTTGGTACAAACAAATTTTTGGATTAAAAAATATAGCTCAGAATTTTTTCTATTTGTCGGAACATGGAGACGTCGGCACATGTGGAGACGTCGGCACATGGAGACGTCGGCACATGGAGACGTCGGCACACGGAGACGTCGGCACACGGAGACGTCGAAACATAGGGATGTCATCGTCCAAATTGCATGATTAAAAACGTCAAAGTTTCAAGATAAAATGTCAAGATAAACCACCATTTCAACAAAACACATCGAAATATTGACATGAAACATAATTTTGAGATTGCCACCATTAAAGGGTGTGAAAACTTGCGCAAAAAGAAACGTCGAATGTCGGTAATCTGACCTAGTTTCGAATGAGGTGTAACAGAAGTGTTATACACCAGTGGCGGAGCTAGGGGTATTGGTCAGGGGGGGGGGGCGAGAATTGTCTGTAGGGGCGCTTTCGACACTATCTAAGCGGAGCGCCACCATTGGTTGGCGCGGAGCGTACAGAAATTTTTTGAGTAAAGATACACCCTAGATCGCCGGAAATGACCCTTTCCGGGCCTTGCTAATTTGCAGATAAACGAAGAATAAATAGGTGTTATCGCCATTTTGTCAGAAAATTACACCAACAAAATGTGACAAATGTCAATAGGTAGATGACAGCGCAATAAAAAAGTCAATAATCGCGAATAAGTAAAAAGTGGTAAAAAGCTGAAAAGGGCGCCAACAGTCCATTTGAGTCCGTCAGGGGGGGGGGGGGGCATTCCGCCCTGACTGTATGGACGCTCCGCTACTGTTATACACCAGTGTACAGTCAGTACATACAGCTGCGTTCAATACCCACAGCACAGTGTACAAACGAAACCGCGATGGACATCTCAGGTCCAGCTAAAGATAACAATGTATCACGTTTCATTAATGTCTGCATTTTGTAGCGACATGAACAAAACGTCACTTGCAAGCAACAGAAAGTTAACTTTTTCAGATGACCGCATGCGGTTTGGGGAGGCTTCAAATCTACAAGTTGATGACTTCAGTGCACTAGACTTCTTCTTGTTAGTATAACCATGGAGGTAAAAACAGAGGTATAACCATGGAGGTAAAACTGTTTTTACCTCCATGGTATAACCAGAACTTGCTGTTACAATAGAAATGACCCATTTTGATACAATAACACTATGGCATGATAAACACAGGTCAGTCTACTGTACGTGGCTATACATGTACACAACCCCACCGAAAACAATAGGGGTCTTGTATTCAATGTTATGAATCCACATACCAAGTCTTAGAGGTATCCACGATTTAGATATATCATGTAAAAGTTTTTCAGAGTTTGACCTCTGGTGACCTCAGAGGAGATTTGTCCTCTCAAAGCAACATGATTCTTGTAGTTGTACTCAATATGGCAATCCGGGTTAAATATATATTTAATTGATTGACCGATATATAAACTCCTTTTCATGATATCTCTGAATCAGTTAACGGTATAACTTATTTAATGATATTATTAAATCGCGAGGAAAGCGTAAATCGGCTTGACATACTGAACTAAGATATTTTAGAGACACCGGCGTATGCAATGGACCTGGGCTTCTGATGCAGTTTTCGCGGAACTACCAAAACACATGCATTTCAATGCCTAACTGCAAGAAAGTGTGTTCTGTCCATAGGTTCTGTCATGCTCAACTATCTGGGAATTTGGGATGACTGCCTCAACAAAGATTGCCCGTGAATTTTCGAACAGCAAGATGTTGATGCAGTTTTCTCTTTCATTTATTGTGACATCAGTAATTTGTGGTTTATTTGTGATTATTGTACTGTATTATCTGACTTTAAAGAAATACAAATCAAAGTCTGAGGTTTCTAAAGTTTGGCATAACGTTACAGTTAATGGTCGCCCATCACGTAAAATTCGAAAACCACGTAACGTTAGGCATATGAAGAAGAAGATGGCATGTACCGCTAATAATACTCAAGCCATTAAATCCTGTAAGTCAGAACCTATAACAGAAAATGAACAGCCCACAAAATCAGCTGGCCCCACCAAAGCATTGAAGCGACATTCTCCGGAGGAATGTAAAGATGTTTTCAACAATCCTTCGAACAAGAAGCAATCTCCTAAAAAGTCAAAGGTGATTCAAGTAAGTGAAGCATGGAAGTTAAATTGGTATTCTTAAATGATTTGATCAATATTTAATATAAGGGTAGGCCTAGATTGAGCCTCGTGGGTATTCAGTGTATGAAAGCATGATTTTTGTAGCTTGAGCTTGTGATAGCTTGCTTCAGTAGAGACCTGCCAACCTTTGACTTACATACTGTACTGTAGGAGATTTACAAGTTTCCATCCCACACAATTGGAAAATATATATATGGAAAGAAATAGGGAGAATTGGGCCAAATTCAACAAGACCAAATAGCCATATAAATAGAAACATTGTGTGGTTTAACATGTCAACTCTGTAGTATCATACTGTAGGGTCATACTAAAATGAATAATGAGCAACTCGCAATTGACTGTAAAAGCATTGAATAATTTAAAATGCAAAATGTATGGAAGCTGGTAAGAATCATGCCTGAGAATGTAGCAATAGTTGATTTCTCACAGTATAGATTGGAAGAGCCAACACAGTACCAAGGAATTACAAAGAAAAATAATAACAGAGTGAATGGCATGGCAAATAATATTTAGTGAGAATAGAACAGCAGTTGGTAGGGTATCAAATGGCAAAGGAAATGGTGATTATTTCCATAGATGAAATGATATCCATCATAGATTTACCACAGTGAACTCGCATCTAAACTACTGTATGCTGAAATTGGAATTAAGATAATGCAGATAATTTTCCACCTGTTTTACACAGCTTGACTTTCAATAACCTATTGAAACTGTTTATTTGTTTAAACCGTTGTTTAAATTGTTTAATTTGAAACTGTTTAACTTGATAACTACCTCAGAGAACCTAACAGAAGATCTATTTAAATTAAGGAGAGTTTGCACTGTGTGATATTGAGCAAAGATACATAACATATTTATGTCCAAAATATTGGCATATACCGTAGTTTAAGTAGACCATCCAAACAATCAAGGAAAATAAAGAAACTTCGGGCAAGGAATCCTGTTAAATGCTTTCCAATTTTCATAAAAATAATGACCTGAAGTATAAAAATCGATAATGGGTGGTACACAATTTGTTTTACTTGTGGAATGATATAGTGATCAGCTGATGGAGGTATTGTAAGTGCTTAATATTCGTACCCTATTGTGTTAATAGGCATGACCTTACTATATAGCTCGGCATTTTTTGCAAAAGAGCTTTAAGAATGGTACAGTTTTTTGTCGTTTTTAGTGATCTTCACAGGTATTAATAGTGCACCTGTAGGGTCATTAATTGGTACATTGAAAACAGGAACAATGCCAGCTTTTTAATTGCAAAATAATGAAATACAAAGCCTGCCGATGTATTTTTTTGTTTAAACACACAGTGCAACTTTAATTCTAGATTAGTGTGTAATTTCATTTAATCAATGTTTTATTTTTGTAGGAAACTAAGAATTTCAACCATCCAGTTTACAAAAGCATTTCCTCGCAAAATGGAGAGATAAACAGGATGACCCACCAGCAGTTGATATCAACTTTGAAGCAATTTAATCTTGATTCCAGGTTGGTATATTGTATTATGTAGCAAATATTTTTGTTTTCAGCTATGAAAATCACTTGAACAGGACATTTATAGACTATAATAGCAACATGAGTTTGGAAGATTAGTCAGTTTGTTCTTCAACAGATTGATTGTAGAAATGTACCATTAAAATTTATGGAGATGAATGAAATATTTAGATTTCAAATTTAGTTTTGATGGCCAAACTGAGTTAGCTAAAGGTAACCTTTTTCTTTTCTACAGTGGATACCCTGACATTCTCAAGAAAAGGCTGAAGCTCCACTATATGGAATCTTCCCTGGGTAAAGCTGGACTGGATTCTCACCAAACTGCACAAAGTTATGATTATCTCTGCGTCATCGATTTTGAAGCAACCTGTGAACGTCAAAACCCAGCTGATTACCTTCACGAGATCATTGAATTTCCTATTGTTCTAGTTAATACAAAAACAAGACTGGTGGTAAGAAAATTTAGTGTAAAAAATGGAATCCTCACAACTTTAAAGTTTACTGTACAGTAGCTCAAAAATGTATGTATGTTTGTATGTGTGTTTGTATGTATTTTAGATCCTCCTGCAAGCAGGAACTCGCAAAGAAGCCTAATTGGCTTATCAAAGCCGCAAGTTAACCGAAGTCAGTCTCTTAGATTCATATTTAACGTCCATGATTATGAAATGTCAACTACTCTGTAACTGGAGGTTATACATTGATCTTGGAGTGACTCGAACTCGGGACCTTATGATTGAAAGGCACTGGCGTTAACCACTGAGCTAACACTCATCATTGAGCTAACACTGAGCTAACACTCAAAAGATGCATTCATAAATTTGCTTACATGATGTAAGTTTGATTTTCAGATGAAATTCAGAGGATCTTAATAACTCTTACAGATGGTAGTGTTATTTGAGAAAGCAAGCTCAAAGAATGATAAAACACATGCAGTTATTAATCACAAAGACCACAAAAACTGGATAGAATCATCCAGAATAATGATGTACCATAAGATTAGACATTTAGTGTGCAGGACAATGCCAGTTAACTAATAGTGACCTAATTGTTGATGTTCGGTCACAAGATTTATTTGGGGGAGCGGAGAAGCAGTATTATTTTTGTGATTTGAATATTTGAAATCTACACATGTGTTCAACAAGTTTTTGTTTTGTGTATATTCTCAACTATTTGTTTGATGCATTGGTTGGTTTCCTTTCAAACATGATGGTTTAGAACATTACACTTCTTTGATGTTGTACAAAATTAATTGAAGTTAATTTAGATTTATTATTTTTATTTCCTCAGGAGGATACTTTGATGTTATTCTGTAAACCATTACTCAACCCTAAGCTGTCGGAGTTTTGTACAAGTCTAACAAACATAACACAGGTGAGTGTATTGGTTTGGTATAAAGCCAGTTTGGTTGTAAAAGCTATCCATGCTCTTATCCTATGTTTATGGTTTTGTTGTATGGTTGCATGTTCAACTCAACTTAAGTTATCATAAAGTAAAAGAATTATACAGTTTGTTGGTAAAACCCATTTTATGTTGTTAAGTTAGAGAGATGACTACACATATGATTAATGCAGGTAGTACTAGTGTGTTATAATCTCCCGCTAGGTTCAAGTGGACTATGCAGACACATTTCCTGTTGTATTAGAGACGGTGAACCGCTGGATGAAACATAAAGAACTCGGGTCTAAATACAAGTTTGCCATTGTTACCGATGGGTGAGTTGAAGTATATGTCTTCTTTTGACAAAGATCGTTTTTGTTTTAGTTAAGTATATGAAATCAATGAGATGTTTTTGAGATGATGATCTCAAGATGATGAGAGATGAGATGATCTCTGAGAACATTTGATTAATAAACTATCATTACATTTAACATTTTGCTTACTTGCTGAAGGACACAGAACCTATGCATTTATGCTGGTGTCTTTGTTTCAACCTTGTTGACATGAAGAAGGAATACATATCAACAGAGCATTTGATCGAAAGGGTCTGTTCTGAGATATGAAGGCTTATTGCTTTGAATAGAGTTGAATGGTCAATAAAGTCCAAATTTAAAAGCTTATAATGTGCAATCAATTCAAAGTGGGTGGATATTGTCCTTGCCATGTGTAAACCTCACATTTAGTACAAGAAGCTAGATGGTTTTTGTAGAGTTTGAAAAAATACTTCTGGTCAACATGGTTTCAAAGTTAATTCAAAATTAAATAACATACATCACACATAGCATATAGGTCCCCATGTTGATTTAGGTGAGGATATACATATTCATTACTTAACAGGACATTTTGTGTTGAATTTAGAGCATCCATAGATCAGGTGTCTAAGCATATATTCTGTAACTTGAGTTCACCAAAATTGCAGCATGAAATCATGCAAACAATAATTCCCCATTAAATTTATTTCTGTTTTTTTTCTTCAGACCTTGGGATATGAACATGTTTCTGAGGGTGCAATGTAAACTAAGTAAACTCAAATTTCCATCTTATGCCAAAAACTGGATCAACCTTAGCAAAACATTTAGTAGTTTTTATAAAACCAGCAGAGTCAAGTTAGAACTCATGTTGAGAAACCTTGGCATGGAGTTTGAAGGCCGACCTCATAGAGGTATCGATGATGCAAAGAACATTGCTAGAATAGCTGTCAAGCTCATGGAGGATGGCTGTAACTTGGTAATCAATGATGCCTTGACATAAGAAAAGGAAACCACTGGAACTGACGATTCAGATGATCTGCAGCAGCATTATGCTTTGATTTGTCATGAGGAGATTGCTGGACTGCAGACTTTCAATGATGCATTGGAGGGAGAGAGGCAAAATGTGAGACTGAAAGGAGATAAGTTCACCTCAGAGTCATGAGAGCAAACCCCCAGGAAACAGACATTTTGAAATTCAATTCTTTAAACCTCTGCTTACTATTCCTGTTTACTCTTCAGATTTCACAATATAAATGGTTTTGTTCACTTTCGCTCTGCTTAAATTCAATTTGAAAGATGATATATTACTATTTCCAACCTTGTTTTGATGGATGTCTTAATTGATAATTTGGTAGAAATGTAAATGAAAGCAACGCAAGCATGTTCTCATGAGTTTGAAATACATTGTACATCAGTAGATGCATTAGTTAGGTTCTACTTCAAATTGTCAAGGAGCTAACAAATCTTTTGGAAGGAGGACCAATGAACAAACAGCTATTAACTTAGCTATAGCAAGACATTGATCTTTCTAAATTGGTTTTCAAGATACAGTACTCACTGTTAAAATGTGTAGATGTTTCCAATACTTTGAGGACATTGTTAATGATCTAAGATTCTTAATCTAGGCTAAATGCCATTTTTACAAATGCTAATTACCGTATAAATAATTTCCTTTGGATACAAATAAAACAAGATGAAACCAAGATCAAATTTTTAATAAAATTCACGATTTACGGTTGGATACCTCTCCATAGTTCACAAAATGCTTCTTTTATGCAACTTTCTTTAATTTGATGACACCGTTGATGCAACATTCCTTTAAATGTTTAAGCTATCAAAGATAATTGTATACAGCTGCCAAATGTTTTTGCCCCCACATTGACCAGTTGAATAGTTGAATGTTTTGAAATCATATTTTCTTTGGTTAGTTGAGTTTTATCAAGTACAATAGCTCTCTGCACCATTGATTCTTTTTGCTTAAATACATATTCTGGTGGCAGATTGATTAACACTCGTCATGAAGACAAATATATAAAACGAATTCTAGTTTTCATGAAACGCAAAAAGGAATCCATGTGATGATGGTGGTTTGTGTAATGCTCCAGTTTTGTCTGTGTGAAACAATGATATCTCAAAAAGTACATCAAGCTGAACTTTTAATTTAGCTCAAAGGTCACTAGAGCCCAAAGTCCAGCTTTTATCTCCACACAGTGCTTGGACAAACTTCATACCGATAATGTAGGTCCAGCTTAGTAAACAAACTGTTATTGATGTCAGAGGTCATTTGAGCAAAAGGTTCGAATACCACAATGCTATAAAGCTTGGATGAAGTTTTATTTTTTGTGGAGTTTAAATATCACTTCAGGGGTTTCTTTGTGGAGGTCAATGATCATTTGATATCAACTGCAGTGAAAGAGCTTGAAAATGATACTCAATACAAATTAAACATTACAAAGTTAATCTGGCATGAACTGTAAGTTTGGCTGGTGGATGCAATCAGCATTGATCAAAACTTAAATATTCGTTTATGAAACCTGATAAGCTATCTTTAAGTGTCAACTTTCTTCTGTTGATAAATTCTCAGCTCACCATAGTGTTGCCATTACCCTCGTAATTTGTTTTTTATTAGGAAGTGGTTTTTACCTACCTAACATCTCTTTAAAATATGTCACAACTCGACTTAAAAGCCTTTCAGTTTATACTTCATAAACATACATCAGAATTAAAGAAGCACAAAGATATACTTTGAAGTCAAAATGTACTTTATTTACAGTTACTCAGTTTGTGTGTATACACTTACACTATGTACTTTATTTACAGTTACTCAGTTTGTGTGTATACACTTACACTATGTACTTTATTTACAGTTACACAGTTTGTGTGTATACAACATGTACACTAGGAAGATGAAGACATCTATATACAAGCACAACTACATAGTACAGACCTTTTAACTTGACAATGAGATATTAAAGATTGGTTATTGAGAAGTTGTATCCTGATATCTCCATATATCTGGAAATTCTAATATCTTAGTGGTTATAAATATTTAAGGTCTTGTGTATAACTCTACTACTATAGTATATTCAAAATAAAATAAACTGTTAGCAAACTGCTTATCCACTAGAGAGCCTGTGTAGGAGAATGTGTAAAAGTAAGTTGGCCTGATGTTTCGATACTAGCAGGATCTTCTTCAGAGGCTAGTATCTTTTAACCTGTTCATATCCATAGATGGAGTAAATCATCCCAATATCTAACCACACAACAAAATAGATGTTCAATCTCACAATCTCAATGGCAGCTTTAAAAGCTCAGAAAGAAAATAATGTAATTACACACAATGTAAAACTTCCTGTAATATACTTTAAATGAACATTGATTATTTTGATTCAACTGAGCACAATGAATTTAATTATTTGTTAATCTTTCAACTCCAATAATTGATACAAATGTCCTCGTTAATGTAATTAAATAAGAAGACATCCTTAATTATTTGAAACATAGATAGAGGTTCAAAGCAATTATAACTAAATTAACTGGCCTTTCTTGATTAAATGTCAAAATGTCATCTTCATTTCAGGTTGTGTGGAAACATTTGCTGCACATCTGCATTAATCTCTTGAAATATAGTAATTCATGTTTCACCTATACCAACTAGAAGATTTCATCACATTCTTGTTAAATAGTAAAAGCATATTAAAATGTTACATGGAAAGACATGGTGTTGACAACAAGACATACTAATGTACCCATGTTTCTTTTCTTTGCCTATGTAGTATTGTTACATGGATAAGCTTAATGACACAAAGTACTTTATGCCCACATTAACATATACTTATATATATATACTTATATATAACGTATACAAAGTGCAGTCGTGACAGCACAGATTCTTTGATCCTTTGGCAAGTCATAAATGTAATTAGTAAGATAAAAACAATGGATGTTGAATATAAAATAGGATACAATAGTAGAATCCAAGATCATGATTAGATTAAACTGGTCACTAACAGATTATCCATGTATGTATGCAGGTGTAGTATAGTAGTAACCATCTATCCTCAGCTATCTTCATACCATCATGTTTAAGTAAGGCATAGACAAGTTGCATTCACAGAATACAACCCATGTTTATGCATCAAATATTACTTTGCTAACACAAAACTCGTTTTTGGAGAGAATATTTGTATTTAGTTGATCAAGTCATCACTACATGTAACTTACAGAACTGGTGTCATCTGATCAATCTTGTGGTCAGATTAGACCAAAGATGAATTTACACAGCTACTTCCTATAGATGGTTAGCATAACAACTTTTCTTTGTAAACACACAAGTTTATTCTCATAAACAAAAAGTAAAACAATGGTGACAATTAACATCAATCCCTTTGTGGTTCCTTGGTATGTAACTTCACCAAAACTATTGTTATTTAGGCATGGCCATACTTACTATTACCGGAATAAGACCCATAAAGAAATCCATTCATGTGCTAGACATCCCCAAACATTCACATACTATCAATTAAAGTTACTGTCCCCAGATCATGTGTTCCTAGAGTCTAACCTGGTACTTGTTTAAATGCTCTGAATAATTTACATTTCAACTGTTGGCCTTTCGTGCATTAAATTACTGCTTAAACGTCAACTATAAACATAAAACTGATTCACACTTACTGGCCTACATGTAACGACAGATCATTGAATAATTTAACAGCCTGTAGTTTACATTCAAACCTTAAAATCATTAATAATAAGACCTCCTGTTACTTTGAAATACTTTGGCCTTGCAATTCTATATTGGACAATATACTTGTTCTGGAGGGATGTATTTCCAAACCGTGAGCATTTGACCACCTTTAAAACAGCCAAACACTTAACATCCCTTTAAACGTACTGTACATTGTTTGAACATAGTTTGAAAAAACACATGTTAAGGTTTCCACAAACTTGTGAGTGTAAAACAAATAACATTGCAAAATGATGTTATATAAGAATGCTAGCTTCCATCTGGCTTAATGTGGTCAAATTGATGCTTGATGTAGACAGATGGAAACAGCCAAATTAACATTAATAATTATAGTGAAAGCAGCTACATATCCATCTACAATCAGGCATTAATATCTTTCAGCTTGTTACATTTTGTCCATCTACAATCTTGTTACACTTAGTCTATCTACAATCAGTCATAAATATCTTTCATCTTGTTACACTTTCTTCATCTACAATCAGGCATAAATATCTTTCATCTTGTTACACTTAGTCCATCTACAATCAGGCATTAACATCTTTCATCTTGAAACACTTTCTTCATCTACAATCAGGCATAAATATCTTTCATCTTGAAACACTTTGTCCATCTACAATCAGGCATAAACATCTTTCATCTTGTTACACTTTGTTCATCTACAATCAGGTATAAATATCTTTCATCTTGAAACACTTTGTTCACTTCACTAGTTCTGCTGTTTCATTGCTTAAGGTTGTTGCTGCTTTAAACCTCACCATCAATGAGTTTTTTTTTAAGGAAGAAGAAAGTGCATTGGTCAGTTGTCACAGAAATGTTTCCATGACTAGTCAGTATGTAACCTGTGACCACATTAATACAAGATTTGTCATACACTTTGTTTTAGTACCTTACCATCAAACTCATTGACCACTACAAATTATTCCAAGGTGAAATCGCTGCTCATTTCACCCTGTAGTTTTGTACTGGTACATAGATTGCACATAGGTTGAAGTATATATCAAGACTGCTGCCTGTGACTTTATGACAGCGCCAACAAGGTGTCACATTTCTTAATGGTGACTGCTTTGCCAAAACTATTTAAAGACTTCTTCTTAAACATCTTTGAAGTTTTTTATTTACCTTTCAAAACTTACACAACCAGAAAACCAGTTGGCTTTGTGATTTCTTGCCTTATAATTTCAAATAACTATCTTACTAATGTAGCGTAAGTTGTTCAATTTGTCCAAGAATTAAGTGAGAACCAGACCATATCACATATTTCCAGCGCTTATTTTTAGCACTCCCTTGTGGGCATTAAGTCATTCAAGGATTTTACAGTATAGAATTTTTATTCCAAAATGTTTGAAATCCAGAAAGAACAGTCCTCATATGTGACATATAGACACATAGATGTATTAATACAATCAGCTCTGCCACATTGCGACCATCACTTTAATAATTGTTATTAATGAATGAGAGCTCTACATGACATTGTTTATACACTGTGAAATATTCTCACAACTTAACCAAAGCAAAAGTCATCTAGTATAAATCATAGAGAAAATGGTCAATTTTCCCACCATTTGAGTTAACCTGTTGACCCCTAGAAGTTCAGAGGGTAAAAACTAATAAGGGCCTGCTGAGTCTTCAAGTGAGTGTGTTCAAGATTATCAACAGATTGCAGCAGAGTTTATTCCTGAATGTCTTTGTTTTGTTGAAGCCTCATTGAGCCCCTTCACTAACCTGAACTGAATTTGACCAAACTATCTTCACCAAATGAAAATCATAGCATTGGAGAATTCACAGATTAATTGTAGCTTAAATTGGGAGTTATCACATTTAAAAGGTTTTCAGACTTTGCCACACCTGCTGATATCATTTAACCTTTGACCTCCACCAATTTCGATAGGGTTCTTGCACTCACCAAGCTGCATCTACATACTAAGTACAAAGTTCAAGAAAGATGTTCTTCTTGAATTACCGTGAGTACAAGACTTTATTATTATTATATTATTGGATAGGATGGAAGTTAGAATTTGAATTGAAAGTACACAAGAACACATGCTCACATAGTACACCAGAATGGATGTATTGTAGATATCAGTCAGGTCATAATGAATGGTCATTCCCTACAGAGTAGTAGTGTACAGTATAGGTACAGTAGTTCACTCGAGTCCAAAGCCCTCTGCATTAGATATGGCCACAGTTAATTTCTGCTTCAGCTGTCGTCTACTTCGATAAGGAGGCAAGATAAGTTGATTGAAACATGTGTGGGACATTGGAAGCCTGAAAGACATAAGAAAAACCACCAAAGAAAAATTGAACCAAACACAAGTCGAAAAGATAAAAGTTATAAACCTTAATTTGGAACCTCAGAAGTTAGATATGACAACTTCTGAAAATTAATCTGAATGGGTTTGCTAAATCACATGTTATTCCTATCAATTAATGGTTGTGATTATAATTAATTATTTACATTCACATGTAACCAGAAAATCCACTGGCTCTGTGGTTTCTTGCTGCCATGTTATATGACAATATTTAAAGGGTGTGAAGACTCACGCAAAAAGAAATGTCAAATGCTGGTTATCTGACATAGTTTTGAATGAGGTGTAACAGAAGTGTTAGACACCACCATCGATCCCAGAAAATACACACACAGCTTGCTACCGTCGGTAATTAAACACTAGTGTACAGTCAGTACATACAGCTGCGGTCAATACCCACAGCACAGTGTACACACGATACAGCGGTGGACATCTCAGGTCCAGCTAAAGATAACAAGGTATCACGTTTCATTACTGTCTGCATTTTGTAGCGATAAGAGAAAAACTCCACTTGCAAGCAACGGAAAGTTAACTTTTTAAAGATGGAGGCACGCTGTTTGGGGCGAGCCTTCAATGCTTTTAATGCAGCATTGCAGACAGTTTCAACGCCATTACTGACTTCAGTGATCAGCAAGGTTCTTGCTCTCATGTGCAGGATTGCTCTACAAGGTTTCAATATATTGACTTCTGGTTGTCCATTAAAGAATTCATTATGGTTCTCACAGTTTCTATAATGTATCCACATACCACACATGCAGCTAATCCAAGATATCTTCTTGGCATAATTGTGCTTAAAACTGTTTTAATACATGAACTCTGTTGACTGTAAATAACATTTAACTTTTGCATAAACAAAATTAGGACTGTTGTACTTACAAAGGCTGATTATCATACAAAGTATGAAGCTCATCACAGCTTTATGTTTGGAGTATAGGTTTTTTAAAG
This sequence comes from Apostichopus parvimensis, assembly GCA_000934455.1. NCBI lineage: Eukaryota > Metazoa > Echinodermata > Holothuroidea > Aspidochirotida > Stichopodidae > Apostichopus > Apostichopus parvimensis. The sequence continues at coordinate 47,561 of KN882244.1, forward strand.
GTGGATCCCCATTCCAAGTAGGAAGTTATCACTATTTTTAATCTTTGGAGTTATCATGTTTGCTAGTTTTTCAGACTTTGACCTCAAATGACATTTCAGCTTTATGAGAAAATGCACATTTATTTTAACTCGCCAAGGCTGTGCTACATTGACTCAAGGCACATTTACTCACATGTTAGTAGATGTCTCGACTTTAATAATCTTAAAGCTCATTTCTCCCATTCCACCTATTGGGATACGATCACTGCCAGTAGCAAACAGTAACAGCTTCTTTTGCAATTGGTGAGGGAAGCTCTTTGAGATTTCCCAGAAGTATCTACAAAGAAAAAGAAACTCAAGGAAGTAGAATAGAAGTTCTCAATGTTTATTATGAGTCTAAGATGAATGTTTAAATCATTCCTGATCATTTTCTTGGTCAACTAGATATGAGTAAGAACACAAACAGTCTAAACACACATGTGCTTGTGCACAGTAAATGCCTAATGGGAAAGACAAGACAAATATTAAAATGAGGATCAAATAACAAGTTTGATTCGATCCTCAACATTTTGTAGTCTGACACTTTTCATGTTAGTAAATGAACACATTTGAAATCAAAAAACAAAATTCAAACTTTTGGACTTTTCAACCCAATACTTGAAATGAAACTTGACTAATAAAGCTAATGACATACAGGGCTATCACATTTTACTTTTTGAAAGCTTCAACAATGTGAATCAACTCAAAATATCTTCACCACATTTTCAGCCTGTATTTGAATAAAACATGGTGGGGCATGGAGGAAGCCACCATGAGTGTTCTAAACATTTTTACCACATACCTTACAGTTGCATCTTCTTTGGCATAGCCCTCATACTTGGTGACCTTCTCCAAGGCATCAAGGTCAAGGTGAGGGCTTCCACATACTAACATCTCTACTTCTTTGGGCTGCAGCATTATGAGGGCATTTGAGGCACACACACTATGGAAGCCATGATAGAAGGCAGCAAACTGACGATAGATGGACTTATTCAGGATGTACTTCACATACAGGCCGACATACTCTGAAAGAAAACCAGCAAATCAGTTTTAAGTATCAAACCATTTGATGATATTTTACACTATTGAGGGACGATAACTTCCCAGATCACATGAAAAATCTATTTCGTACAAAACCAGTTTTAATGGTGTTATTTCATTTTTAGAAGAAGATGCAGGTAAACCTTCACTGACCATACTCAGGCTGATTGGGTTTTGAGATGCACGCAATTTAACTATGTTCAGAAATATGTTAACTCACTATTTAACAATTTTAAGTGATCTCTCTTACTTCCTTTAGAAAAATCAAACATTACACCAACTATAAACCTGTTCTAATGATCTCATCCACTCATATTATCTTTGTTCAGAAAGAAATATGTTAACTCAAACATCGCAATACATATGAACACATTTCAATGATCTCACTCCACTATAGGTGGCTTTGGAATGATGCAAGTCAAATTTTAGAATAACTAATAACCTGTTTTGGTGATCTCACTCTTTCGATCATTGTCTTGAGATGCAGCACAACTGAACATTAGAATAACTATGCACCTGTTTTAGTTATTCCACTCAAGACCTTTGTTTTAAGATGCAACAAATCAAACATTACAAAAAGCATGAATACTCCAAATGCAACTTGTACAAGGTAAGATGTTTATGGATCCAGCTTATAACAGTGGGATGAAGAATTCTTAAACTTCCAGAGGGTGTTACAGATTATGAAAATAGTGTGGTAATTTGTAGTCTTGCATATTTCACAATTGGCCTGCCTTAGTAAGTTCCCTACTGGCCTCCCATAGAGCACCATGTAGAGACAGAGCTCCTCTCAAAGAAGTCTTACAATCATGATGTGACTCATAAAGACAAGTTCTCTCCTGCTACAAGACTGTACCCTTAGAGCATGGTGTCTTTGAGCCAGGGAAAGCAATCCAGAGTTAAATGTTTGTCCTTGATTAGTTACCGTACTACTCAGAAAATGCATATGTATCTGTATTTTTTCTCACTGTTTTGGAGAAGATCAGTATTAGTGAGCAAGTGAGTATGTTGGAGAACATGTGCTCCCAGTTTCCTTTGTTTCATCACTTCATAATTTGTGCTACTTTGGAGATCTGATGGTGCTAAGTGAGACAAGTTCAAGAAGTTGTTTTTAAAGTATCGTTTAATTAACATCCTTGCGGGAGAAGTTGACTTACTGGTGACACAGAGTTTGTTGTTGTGGAGTGTGTGCGCGCTACAATGTTGCCATTACTGGCCAAGTGAACGATACCTACATGCCTGGACGTTGAAACTTAAATTTTCATTTAGTCTCTGTACATGCATGCATTTGCAGTTTCAGAGGCTAGCTGCATAGCCAACTTATTCTGAGCCTGTAACGGCGCTTACAAGCGCCCTCACTTTGTAGGTACCTACACATTACACAGATCTTGCCTATAAGAAATACATCTGAGATACCCCATTTTTTCCCTAAAAAGTAATGAGCCATTGGTCGGGTAGGGCACCCCAGTTTTTACGGAAAAAGTGGGGTATCTTGGGCAGATTTTCTTATAGGCGAGATATGCGCAATGATTGCTATACTCCCTTGTGTTATCCGCCCAAGAAATAACACCATGAACTGAAAAGTTCTTCCTAATACTGCAAGCACTCCAAGTGCACTACAATACTGCATATTCACAGGCAATGCAGTTCTCGTTGACTCTGTAATTTATTTGATTAACAATATTTTGGTCAATTAATTAAATTGTCATTTTTTAAAGTGTAATTTACCCTTACTGCAAAATGAGGGCTGGCATTTGCTATACTGCATGACACTGTATATTGTGTAGGACAAGGCTGTGGTACAGTACCTTTAAAGGACATATTTACTTATAAAGAATGTTGAGGCCAATAACTCAATCAGAGTGCCTCCAGTCATCAAATTTTCATTTAATTGTTAACATTAGTACTTGAGAGTTGAGTTCTGGGGTTTATGAGTGTATATTGGAGGTTCATGGTTGAGATAACCATTATAACTGCATGGCTGGCTCATGGTGTGGCTTTATCAGTTATGCTACTGTACTTCTTAGTTCTATAGAAAGGTTAGAAGTCAGTACTTGTCAATTATGTGTACATATGTGTCTATGCATTAAAAATGTGGTATCAGAGTGAGGGAGATCTCAAAGTGTTAAAGGAAGTGTGTACCTTTAAGGTTAGGTTAACAGTATTGTACACCTTACAAGTTACAGTGCTTTACTCTATTCATATATTCTGGATATGGACCAATGTTGAGTTAGATATAGGCTGGTATTTGTTTCTGGGCAGTGCAGTGGAAAGCTAGTACTGTACAATGTGGCCCTTTGTTGTTAATCAATACAATAGTGTCTTGGTTTATCATGCCAGCATTAAAGCAGCATAGTAGAACTAAATGTTCTGTAATACTTTCATACTAGGTGTAGCAGTGCACATGTGCTTTGAGTAAGGAATTTGTATGAATTGTTACTTTAAATATTTTTGCATCAGGATTTCAACACAGCTTGTTACTTTTGACACAGCTACAGGTTGGTGTCTGGTTGTGTTGTGGTGTTAATAGAGCTAGTACAACTGTTGATTACTATCATGATATCTTTGAAGGTTCCTGATGGTTCAGAGGGTCGTAGACGAGAAGCATCTCGTTACAATGTACCTACATTAAAGTCGATTACCTGATTGTGGTCGGTGAGTTAAGAGTATCGGGTATATATATATATCGAATAATTCCTTAACTCATATCAAACTAGTTAAAGTGTTGATGTGTCAACTTTTCTTACTCTTTTGTTAAACAGTTAGTTAGAAACAACAACCAGGACAAAACAAGACTGTAAATCTTACATTTATCACTAAAATCATTTTTGACAAATTAACTGTAAGCAAATTCTAAAGTTGGCAATATGAAATAATTGGGCCAAGCAAATGGTGTATAAATTAAGCAACTACAGGTTAAATGAGGTGACAAGTACAAAATAAATTTTACCTTTCCTATTCTCATTTGTAACTGGTATATTTGCACCATCAGATTTAAGCTCCACAGTTTGATAGCTTCCAAAAACTGGAACAGATATCTAAAATAAGAAAAGAAAACAGGATATCATTTATACATTAATCAATTTAAATTAGACATATTACACCATTGTATACTTTCTGTATCATGCATGGCTGATTGGAAATAAGTTATACTACCAATTATAACCAGAAAGCTAAATGGCTTAGTGATTCCTTGCCACATCTTATACAGGATCATCAACTACATAACACTTCACACAAGAAACAAGTTAATGCTTTGATTTGGGTCCAACTACTTGGCAGCCATGACAAGTTTTACATATTTGCTCAATATCTTTATCGGCACCTGGCCATCACTTGTGTTCCAAGGTGCTACTTATTTTTTAGTATCCATTGGTGCCCCTTGTGAGCCAGTCTACAACTTTCTTCAAAGCACTTTTAGAATGACTATTGCCTCTGAGAACTAGTTTACCAACAATGCCAATTCATTTCTCATCATTTTATATGCACAAGGAATTTGACCAATTTTCTTTTTGTACACGATCTCTGAGTAGTGACAATTCAGCATCCTCTCCACTCTCATTCTCTTGATTTCTCATTTCTCATACTCTCATTTCTTGATTGAGATTGCATCTGGTGCAGCATTTTGCACGACAAATCAATATATGCTTCTCGTCTGTTTGAACTCAAGTCCCCAACTATACTATTCTGAGCCTAGATAGTGCATCCGCAATATTATCTTTAACAGGAATGAGCTCAACTTTAAAGCTTTATGATTGTAGTCTCAACACCCATCTTTCAATACGAGCGGATGGTTTAGACCGTTTAGAGAAGACATAATCTAGTAGTTTATGGTCTGTAAGCAATTCAATATCAATGCCATACAAATAGATGTAAAACCGTTCACAAGCCCATACCAAACCCAGAGCCTCCTCGGTATGTAAGTCAATGTTCAATGTTGCACAGGTATAATACGAGCTTCACCATTTTGGATTTGAACCAAACAAGCACCAAGTCCAACTGGACTTGCAAAACTAATTACTTGTGTTATGGCATCCGTCTTTATCAAAGTATGCCAATGTGTTTGTATTTGTAAGTGCATCTTGTAGGTTTGAAATGAGTGCTCTTGCTGTTAGCCCCAAATGAACGTTTCCCCGTTTTTGGTTAATCTCCTTAAGGGCTCACTAATTTTGTAGCCAAATTTGGAATAAACCTTGAACAGTACTGTACCAGACCAAGAAAGCTGCGCACGTCTAAGACTGATGTCAGCTGTCTAGCATCTGTTACTACTTATTCTTACTTATTCTCATTCAGGGACAGTCCCTGTTTCATTTACCAATGACTCAGCTTTGCCATCAATGACAAAGAATTCACTTTGAGCATCTCTCTATGCCATCGAGTTTGGTAACTGTGTTGAAGTTTATTACATTCCGTATGATGGATATAGCTGTTTGGTTGTCTTTGCTGATTTGCATGGTACATTGATAGGTTTGAGGTATTTCCCTGTGTTTATCAATTATGTTACACGAAGCTTCGGAGCCGATAAGCATTGAAATCGAAACAACACCTATCGTGACTCTGATGTGTCCGGAAACAACACCTATCGTGACTCTGATGTGTCCGGAAACAACACCTATCGTGACTCTGATGTGTCGGGAAACAACACCTATCGTGACTCTGATGTGTCCGGAAACAACACCTATCGTGACTCTGATGTGTCCGGAAACAACACCTATCGTGACTTTGATGTGTCTGGAGTTGGGTTGATCCCCAATGATAAAGATATATTCATTGTCTGTTTGTACTTTGTTGACCTTGTTTGACTGATCCATGTTATATTCTCTTTGAACTCTTCCCAGGTTTGTTTTTCACACTTTTGCATAGTGACCTTTCAGTTTGCATTTGTTACATTTTACTTCTCTGGCAGGGCAATATTTAGTTCTCTTGCTATCTGGCCTACATTATCACACTATCTGATCTGGGCCTATTCTGTGCATCCCTACTGGGCCTATTGTTCTGTCCCTTCCCTCTGGCCATGTGTGATTTAGACGTACCAGATGTGTGTCAATCATTCACACGGCTTACTTGCGGTTGTTGAACTGCAGGGTTTGTGAAAGTATTTTCCATTAGTCCCAGTTGTGTATCAACAGCTTCCATTGATCTTGTAATTTGCTGCTTAAATTCTAGTAAAGTTAATGATGACCATTTAGTGGTTTACGTCTCAGTTCGGTGAAATTACACTTATATATCACTTGGTCCCTTCATTTACATATCACTAGGTCTCTGAGTTGTTCCTGCTTATGATCAAAAACACAGTTTTCTGCTTGTCTGGTCAGTTTTGGGATATACTAATTAAACCCAATATCATAATATACTTTGTTTTGCTTTAAAACTGACCTTTCTCAAAAAAATCACTTCATTCACCCTTGTCATTCTAGCACCAAAGGTGTCCAATTAATAGCTTCCTAATCTTTGAATATCAAACATCCTTTCTAATCATCTTTTCTTCTGCTGTGTACAAACCCATATTTCAAAAATGACATGCTCTTTCTTCCTCTCATTTGCCATAGTGCTCACCCTATTGCATATTTGTGTACACTAGCTATTTTATGCTCTACTGTATGTATTCTTTGTTGTTTATGTAGTTAACATAATTGATATTCAATATTAGTTCACTTCTTACATCATGATATCATAATACTGCACCAGAACAAGCCATAATTATGCAGAAATTGCTACACCTGCACAAAGATTAAATAAAGTCCATGAAGCTTTCAACGTTACCTGAAAGTCTGTACACAAGTCCTCTTCAACATTTCCCTCATAAGCCAATAGTTCTCTCAGACCATGAGCTAAATCCTGGAAAGTAAAAGCATGAACATGGCGATCATTGTTTGTGGGCATATCACTAACAACAATGTTAAACCTTTTCCTTTCTAATAGTCGGTTACATGAATAACTTTTGCTTTATTAATAAATTTATTCATAGTACATATGAGTTAGTGCCTCAAACATAATTCAACAAATGTTACATTGAGTCTTACACGTAGTGACTCAAACATAACTTTAACAGTTCCTATCAGACCTTACAAGGTCTACATGCAGATGATTCATACAGTAACATACTCACTAGACCACTATATCAATATATAAAGATGGACATTATCAAAGTCAGGCAGTAGTATTGTCCATATATATATACAAAGTACCCATCAAATTCATGCTGTAAACTAAAGCAACCAAGCAACCTTGTTTCATGTATATTCACTATTTTTAAGACATGAATAAAGCAATATACACTTTTTCATGTAGACTAAAGAAGCTTCTTTTCATATTGTCACAAAGAACCAGAATGCCAACAGATTTGACTATAGCCAATGCATAATAAGTATGAAGTTCATGTAAGCTTTACTTACAGAGTAATTATGCTAACAAGGCTTAAGAGTTTGACTTAATTGGCCTGGTATGAACTTTGACATCTATAATAAAAACAAGGTACTTGTGCTCAATACCATGAATTCTTAGTATTCCAAGGATAAAAAAAATTCATCATGTACTTTTTAAGTTATCTTGCTTATAAGCCTTTCATACATTCATAGACACACAAGCACATACCACACCATCACATATATATATCTTTCACATTCATGAAGGATTCATAAACAAACCATCATTATATTATTATAAATTAATAAACGATAAATAAAGCTGTGAGTACTTACTGGGTTAACACTGCTCAAATCATCTAAGGTGACGTCACATTTACCAACTTCAGCCCTAGGGTTGTGGTAAGGAACGACTGCTGGGCTAAGAAGTTTTTTGTAACAGATCTGAGGGAACCTTATATCCAGGATGATACTATTGTAGACAGCTAAGCCCATTAGCTGTAAGTTTAAGTTATCGTTAAGGTAACACACTAACAGATGGACAAATACAAATGATAATGATAAAGTCACATTTTCTAGTTTGCTTTTTTAAGGTTTCCTTCACATTTATAACTTTCAGATAATTTCTTACAACACTTTCAAATACGAAACTCAAGTATCAATGTGGACAGGGTTGCACGATCACAATGGTAAAGAAAATTAGGACTTTGAAAAGATTAGAAAACAGTTCATGTTTTTAAAGAAACAACACCAAAAGGAATAAAATACCTATTTACATCGAATCAATGATACTCGGCAAAGTAGGAGATTCAAGTTATTAGAGCTTTAGGATGAAATATGTAGGAATAGAATATAAGATGTGATATTACATACTATAATAAATACAACAACAACCTACAATGTAGTTCATATAGTATAAATGATAACACTACAATCTGAATTGTACAAGATATAAGTTAATGTTGTTGGGGATACTCTATTATACAATGTGGTACATATAGTATAAAGGATAACACTACAATCTGAATTGTACAAGATATAAGAAAATGTTGTTGGGGATACTCTATTATACAATGTGGTACATATAGTATAAAGGATAACACTACAATGTGGATTGTACAAGATAGTTAGTTAATGTTATAGGGGATACTCTTATACAATGTGGTTCATATAGTATAAAGGGATACTCCATTATACAATGTAGTACACATAGTATAAAGAATAACACTACAATCTGCATTGTATACATAATAAATGTTGTACATGATTTGACTACATTACATACTGTTAAGTGTATTTAAAGGATACAACACCAACTAGGTTATACTCTTGATCACAGTCAGTACATGCTGGATTGAGCCAAAAGCAGTGAGCCTTCCGGTTGTAGATGAACATTCCTGTTTGTGAAAGATGAAAGCCTTGTAAGATGTAGGTAAACAATGGGTTCATATGAAACCTGCATGGTAACAATGTTAGGCTATAGTATAGTTTTAAAAAACAACACAGGAAAGTATGCAAAGCAATATGCAGAAACAGCAGCTTAGGACTCCATCATTAAAAATATTAATCATCTTTAAATTACTTTTAACTTATCCAGTCTACAAGTTTAGCAGAGTTTTATTTCTGTTGACTCAAACAGCCTTTAACTTTCACATTGTACTCAATATTAGGTGGATCTACCTGACACAAAGTTTCATTTTAACTGTGGAGGTATTTTGTCAGCTAGTTGAATTATCTTCCAGAGATTAATTACAAGCGGATCAAGAAGAACTAACGCTAAAGTAATAATATTAACTATCAATATTTCTATGGTTATGGTTTTAATTACCATATTCCTCTCTGAATATCTTCCTTAATAGGAGTAGAAACCATTCCTTGGTTAGACCTCCCATATCAAGTCCAGGCTCGCCTGCAAATGATACTCGCAACTTCTTCTTCAAATCTTGTTTTTTATTAGCAATCTGAGAACAAATCAAAACATTCAAATGATTGAGAATCCAAATATCCATAATCATTATAGTTGTCCATTTATGCCACAAAGATGTCAGGATTGGGTGCTACACTCAGAGAATTTTAGAAACTAAGCATGGTATGGTATGGTATGGTATGACAGTGATGGTTTTATATATGTGAAAATAAATATGTTTAATTCACCACATACAGTAGCAAGGGGACTAAAGTTTGGTCAAGTTCACTTATTGAACAGTACACTGGATGTAAGACATATACTTCTTTCTTGTCACAGCACACTATACCACAGTAAAGTACTTCCTTCAGGAATATTTTAAAGTCTAAGTTAAAGACTAGATATTGTACAAAGTAATTCACTGTGTGAAAAGCATTTGTAACTACCAAACAATGTTGCAATGACAATGTTGGGACCAGATGCAAATATTGAGGTTTTAAAGTTAAATCTTGTTATATTGTACAACATAAGCAAGATTAACACTGGTGATAGTAAACAAATGTTCAGAGTCAACTGTGCAATATTGTAGCTTAACACTGCTACCATTCTCAACATTGCCCTTTATAATCCTTGTTGCTCAGTGTAGAACTTTTGGGAAATCCTTTTTTGATTCTCCCAATTTGAACATTATTTGAGCTTGTGACACTACTTCTCCAGTCTACCCATATAACATTTAAACAGCTTCAAATATGCTCTGCAAATATGCTGAGGGTATTCAGAATTTCATGTGAAATTTAAAAAATAAATAGATACAGCAGTTACTCTCTAATTGCTGATTGCTAACTGTTCGGACATTTCCATTCTAGGCAGAAGACCAAATTCTGCAGATTCCCTTCCAACATCAAATCTTAACAGGATGAGGAAACTGCTCAACATGGCAGATCAAAATACTGAGCTTTGCTTTTAAAATGATTGTGTCACCTTGGTTACCAGACTTTGACCTCTGTTGAACTAAACTGACCTTTGAGCTGTGCGGATTAAAGAAATACATTTCCTCTACTCACTATTATGCATCCACAAACCAAGTATGAAGTTAAACCACCATGTAGTACTTTTGGAGTTAAAGATTTTAAATGGCTTCACACACATACTGTACATGCAATCACCACTGCATAGATTCCTCAGCAACAAAGCAATTATAGAATTTTATTTTAATGTTCTAAACAGGTGATCATTAGTTCACTTAAAATCATGAAAGGTGTCTATGTGTTAATCCAATGAAAGACCTAACTCATTGTCAAAGTAACTAGCAGGTCAAACATATGCTGCTTTAAGGTCATTCTTTGGTATAAAGAGTAGACATCAGTGGGTTCATCTGTTTCTTTATGCATTTACAAAACATCGGTGCCCAAATACTGATACATCTACAACATGTGTATTTTCTTTCTGAAATTTGAACACCACTGAATTAAATTTGTTCTGCTTTTCATTTTATGAGAGTACAGACAGTTCTTGCTGTTGTACAATTGTGCTATTAACACAAGGTATGCATATATATTCTTATTTTGTTTCTCTGCATGAAGGTGTTTCTTCCTTCCTTAAAGACCTAGCCAAACAACATTGAAGCATGATAGGGAGAAAACAACACTGGCAATAAAACAAATAAAATACACTGTATGATAATCTCTGTCTAAAGATTCTACTTTTTTTCCTGAATTCTGGTACTGTAACTCTTTAAACTTACCTCATGAAGTGAATCTGAGACCAGATGAGATCTTCTGACTTTAAGGTTCAAGAATAGCATGTTCATGTTAGGCATTTGTCTTTGTTGAACTGTTGCTACCAAACTTCTCTGTAAATTAATGAAAATAAAAATATCATAGCAAACTGTCAGGGCTGTCATGCTTCCCTGCATGAACACCCGGAGCTATCCAGATGACCAAAGCAATTGCTACTTTCTTTTGTACATGTTTAATAGTGCTTTATGCCACAAACACTCAGACAAAATACAAGTTTACTACAACTGCAACCGCCATATTATTACTTAAAAACATGCCTAGAAAATTGAGTTAATTTTCAATGTGAAGTTCACCTTCTGTAAAAGAAAACAATATATATATTTACATATACCGAAATGGTTTCCTTAGTGTATTTATTGTCAAGTCATCATACATATTTACAAATTATCCCCTAAATCAGCGTCTAATTCGTCCCTTATGGACGCAATCTACAAGCAATAATGCTCACTCGAGCCTGCTTGGGCTTGAAGGAACAAAAATGCGACCAGACGAAGGCATATACCTCTAACACGTAGGTTCGAGACATCATCTACACGTAAAAATCTCTTACAATATATATGTAAACGATACTGTATCTATATCTTTATTTGTGATTGATATTTTTACTGCATGAAGGGTACTTGTTGACAATTTTTGTGCTTGTGAAAAGTCAACATATTTTATATTTATTTCTACATAACAGTAGAAAATAGTGGAATAGTTAGATCATGTCACATCTCCAAAGCATACATGAAGATGGTAAAACAGATAAAGCAAAAACAAAATCATTGGCAAAATACACATTTGGAAAGGGTTGAACCCTTCTTGTTCACTTGCTAAAATAAAATTTATATATACATTTATATACATAAAGGATTTTGCCACCTGTATCGAACAATAAATATCTATATATCTTTTATATATATTGTTCGCTACAGGTTGCAAAGGTCTACAGTGGAATGACAACATTCCTTTCTGGTTTCGAACCTCTCAACATACAATCAGTGTCGATGGCCTAGTTGGTTAGGGTGTCCGCATATTAAGTGGGAGGCCCAGGTTCGTATTCCCGTGGAGGCTGGAAGTTTTTTCACTGTTCTGGATTTTCCAACTCATTACAATTTCAAATGATAGTCACTATTTCATTTCATTATGTAATCAAACTAACAAAAAAGGAGTATGTGTGTTATCCCTGCAGTCCTTTTAAGTAGTGTTGCACTGATATTGCACTATTTTTGTGTGCTGTATTGCGGTTAGGGGTGATTAAGTGACTTATGTAACACAGTTCAACATTTTTGTACCACAGATACTGACTGCTAGGTTATAAGTGCAGCGATTTGTGTTTTGAATTGCCTTGAAATGCTGCAGAACAGGGATTGCTGTCAAACCCAAAACATTGTCAACTCAAACTGACAAAAGCTTGT
>KN882244.1:73112-83421 GCA_000934455.1 Apostichopus parvimensis
CTATGCAAAATGTTTCCCTAGAAGAAGACTTGCTATTTTTGAGCCATTTGCCATTTTGTTAAAATCATTTTCAACCTCTAAGCATGTATCTGCAGAGGTCCTTAGGCTATATTCTGAATCACACTAACATATTCACAAAACATGATGATACAGCTAGGGTGTACAACATTTTATGAATCAAAATGCTGATAATGCATCGATGAGGCAATACTTCTCACATATGCCAAATTTGAGGAGTTTTGAAAGACATTTGCTGTGAGCATATATGGCAACGGTTATCATGTTTTCTTGATACCATGCAGATAAAGTGTATATTTAAGACCTCCACATTTTAAAATCTGCAGACCTTAAGCGACCTTGCAAATCTACAACTTAAAATATTGTTTGTAAATTTGTTCACATACCGAGCAACTACAAAGGTTTCCTTCAGTACCACATGAACATCTAATAAATTCTTACCTGTAGTAAAATGAGGTAAGCCCTTAGATCTGCTTTATCTCGTGGTCTGGAAAATACAAGAAATAGATAAACATTTAACAATTAATCAAAATGTACCTCAGTCAGAGGTAAGAGATTTCACAGAGTCATGTTCATACATCATACTAAGCACTGAAATAACATAATGAATATGCATCAGTCAGAGGTCAAAAAGTTTCACAGAGTCATGTTCATACATCATACTAAGCACTGAAATTACATAATGAATATGCATCAGTCAGAGGTCAAAAGGTTTCACAGAGTCATGTTCATACATCATACTAAGCACTGAAATTACATAATGAATATGCATCAGTCAGAGGTCAAGAGGTTTCACAGACTCATGTTCATACATTATACTAAGCACTGAAATTACATAATGAATATGCATCAGTCAGAGGTGAAGATGTTTCACAGAGTCATGTTCATACATGATACTAAGCACTGAAATTACATAATGAATATGCATCAGTCAGAGGTCAAGAGGTTTCACAGAGTCATGTTCATACATCATACTAAGCACTGAAATTACATAATGAATATGCATCAGTCAGAGGTCAAGAGGTTTCACAAAGTCATGTTCATACATCATACTAAGCACTGAAATTACATAATGAATATGCATCAGTCAGAGGTCAAGATGTTTCACAGAGTCATGTTCACACATTATACTAAGCACTGAAATTACATAATGAATATGCATCAGTCAGAGGTGAAGAGGTTTCACAGAGTCATGTTCATACATTATACTAAGCACTGAAATTACATAATGATGCATCAGTCAGAGGTGAAGAGGTTTCACAGAGTCATGTTCATACACCATACTAAGCACTGAAATTACATAATGAATATGCATCAGTCAGAGGTGAAGAGGTTTCACAGAGTCATGTTCATACTGTACATCATACGAAGCACTGAAATTACATCATGAATATGCATCAGTCAGAGGTCAAGAGGTTTCACAGAGTCATGTTCATACATCATACTAAGCACTGAAATTACATAATGAATATGCATGATTTAGTCTTTTTTCTCAATTTTTCTTCTTCTATGAAACACAAAACTATGTTGCCTGATATATCTACTTTTCATTCCTTGCATGTAGAGCTTGCTATATAATATATTATTTTACACACAAATGTACAAAGCAGAGCTCTCTAACACTTATATCATTTTACCATGATCAATAATGCATACTTTTCATGACTTAACCACAGTTAAAATTATGTCACATGACCATACAAAGCAAGGGCTTTTTGAAATTAGGGAACGAGGCATCTGGTGTAGATGAAAGAAATTTTAAAAATATGAAAGTTCAAACCTGAAAATGTCCCTTTTTGTTACTTACTTTTTCATATCTTTTAATAAACTGTTTATTATTCCTTTTAATGTCAGTTTTTGGATGTCCTGTGGTAGATCAAGGATGTACTTGAACACTGAGTGCAGGTAATCCATGCTTAGTCCACAATCCTCGGCAGGTTTCTCTTTGTAACTCTGAAATATCAAAGTTAATATGAATCTTTGAATGAATTAACAATGAAACAACTGTACTTCTCATGAACTTCATTGACCATTCTTGTTTCATCAATGGAGCTATTGAGTTAAAATTGTGATACAAGAGAATAAATACCTCCATGCTACCATTAGTAAATTGAAAAGGTGAGTTTATCATTGTCAGAATAAGATACACTACCTGAAACAAAGAAGTGGGATAATTTGCAATGCCTGTTATAAATAAGATTTTAAAGTAGGTCAGTTATTTAGTGAGGAATCCTTTTAACAGCCTACTAAAGAGATTACACTTATTAAATCTCTCAGATATGAGTAACGCTACTGTATCTTGGCTAACAGAGTGCATGTGACTTACTTTATTCACTAATGGCAGATGTTATTTTACACATGATAATCAACACTACTGATATTGATATGTTAACAGTAATGCATCAGGGTTTACTGACTGATGGCAGCATGCTAACAGTAATGCATCAGAGTTTACTGACTGATGGCAGCATGCTAACAGTAATGCATCAGGGTTAACTGACTGATGGCAGCATGCTAACAGTAATGCAACAGAGTTTACTGACTGATGGCAGCATGCTAACAGTAATGCATCAGAGTTTACTGACTGATGGCAGCATGCTAACAGTAATGCATCAGAGTTACTGACTTATGGCAGCATGCTAACAGTAATGCATCAGAGTTTACTGACTGATGGCAGCATGCTAACAGTAATGCATCAGGGTTAACTGACTGATGGCAGCATGCTAACAGTAATGCATCAGGGTTTACTGACTGATGGCAGCATGCTAACAGTAATGCATCAGAGTTACTGACTGATGGCAGCATGCTAACAGTAATGCATCAGTGTTTACTGACTGATGGCAGCATGTAGTAACAGTAATGCATCAGTGTTTACTGACTGATGGCAGCATGTTAACAGTAATGCATCAGAGTTAACTGACTGATGGCAGCATGCTAACAGTAATGCATCAGAGTTACTGACTGATGGCAGCATGCTAACAGTAATGCATCAGAGTTTACTGACTGATGGCAGCATGCTAACAGTAATGCATCAGAGTTTACTGACTGATGGCAGCATGCTAACAGTAATGCATCAGAGTTTACTGACTGATGGCAGAGTGCCCATGATCAGTACTACTGTATTACAATGACAATGAACAGCTTTATATTCAAACTATGAAACTTTGAACTCTTACCTTAAAAGTAATATTCAGATGAGCAAAGGAGCTGAAAGTTGTTTCAAAAAATTTAAGAATCTTTTTATAGTCTCCAGATGATTTTGCTTTATCCAAGTCAGCTCTGTTGAAGTTGAAATTATGAAATAAAGTGACATTCAAGCTGCTAGTCTTGCAAATGGACATGAATATAATTACATGGCACGGTACATTGACCTAATCAACCAAATACACTTTCCCATCAACCTAACGTTCAGAAATTGATTTTATTTTAGAACTGCAACACCTACAGGTACAGTATGAACACCATGGGTCACTTTTCACCCAGATATTTAGATGCCTTCAAAAACACAGCAATGTCAGTTGGTTGAAGATAAACGGCAAGCCAAAAGTCATCACCAGAAAGAGAAACACACAAGGTGTTTTTGAAAACTGTGATACTATATGATGCTGATTTCTAAATGGTAGAATACATTATGAAGGATGAAATATTGTGGGGAATCTGGGGCCATGAATGTGTGTTGAGGTAGGTACAGTATTCCAAGTTTGATAATTTTGAAGGTTAGGTAGATATAAACGTGCATGCCTTGATTGGAAACAGTTACATTAAGAATGGGTGACTTAAACACAGTGTTATCATACAGCACCATCATACCAAGTACCTGGTTCACCCAACCTGTACTTTTGGAGATACATGTCAACAAGGTTTTCAGACTTTGACATCTATCGACAGTAAGTGACCATTGACCTCTTTAAATAGCAAAACAGTGAAATTTATTGCTCTCAATGACATCTGACTTTCCCAAGAACAAAAGCAGGTCAGAACATTCTAAGGGGCACCTAAATACCACGTATGAGATTCATTAACACTAAAATGAATGAGTTAGCTTGTTTACAAGGGTCTCATAGTTTGCTTCCTGTTGACTTCAAATGACCTTTGACATCTATCAAAATTGCTCCAAATGTGGTGCAGCACCTACAACACATCTACGACATTCACCAATTATGCTACCAATATTCAGTAAGCTTGTTTATAAGGTTTTCAAATTCTGGCCACTAGGCTGGCAAATCCTGAAGACCTATGACCAAAGTTCTCAATAACGAAAGCACTTAATTACATATCCAGTGCTAGATTCACCTCAGGTGAATTAAATAATGAGTTTGAAAGTTTACAGATTTTCAGGATTTGATGACCACAAATGACCTTTGACCTCCACCAAAACAATACCACAATACGCAAGTAAACAGCAAACAAAACAATAGGCTTCCTGAATAAAATATATATATGTTCCACATGAATGATTAAATCTGTCCAACCTTCCCTTCTTGAGATATCGTGTTTACAATGTCTTCAGAATTTGAGCCCTGCTGACCTCAAATGACCTTGACCTCCACCAAGAACGATCAGATTTTTTTATAGCTTACTACAATGCATCCATATAGTAAGTATGAAAAGTAATCAAGCTTCCTAACTTTATATCGTGTTAACAATGTTTTGAGTTTTGAGTTCCAACAAAACCACTATGTTCTTCCTCTCAATATGACACATCTACACACCAAATTTTAAAAGTATCCATCATTCCTATTATTGAGATATCCTGTTTACAATCTGGGCATCAGACACACTTTAACCCATACACCCGCGCATACACCCATATTTTGCGTTAAGCCCCATGCACCCACTCATAAATATTTATGAGATGAGAATCAAGATGGATAGGCCACTACTAATCATAATGAGGCATCTATCTCCCAAGTATTACATTGATTCAAGTTGTGTTTGTTGATAATCGTGTTTACAATCCGGTTTTGACTATTTCCCATTAAAGCCCCACCAATCTATACTAATTTAAGGAAAAAGTTGTTGCAAAGAACAGAGAACTTTACTATGTAGTCACATCACGATACCAAGATTGAACTAAATCCGACAAAAGATATTGACATTTTAAGAAATTTATGTTAAGCCCTGCCCACTCATTAAAATTCATGAGATGAAAACCACAAACAATAGGGCACATCTACACATCATAGGACATCTACCTATCAAGTATGATATTGATTCAACTTGTTGTTGTTGAGATATCATGTTTACAAGCTAGCCGTCATATCCACACACACACACCACACATACACATGCCAGCATGATTACAAAGGTTACTAAGCCTTTGGCATTGTACCCTAATTTTTTTTTACCTGAATTCCTTGTGAGTCTTTGGCTTGAAACCTTCTGGTGACAATTCTGGACTTTTCACGGTTGATGTCTTTGGTTGGTTGACCAATCCCTGCCCTGGGGTTATGGGAGGCAAGAACTCCTCGTTAGATCCAGGCCTTCCTTTCGCAATCATGATATGACTCGATTTTGATGGCTTGTTTTTACCTCCAATGGAGGTAAGAAAATTGGTTATTCCACTGAGGGGTCCACTTTTTCCTCCATTACTCTGCAAAATAATGAACACTATTCCCTCAGGTAGATCCATTCAATGAAACAAGACAATTATAAACAGAACCTGCTGAATTCTGAGACAACTGTATGATGAATCTGCTCAATGTTCTACACTTGAATATCTGTGTGTCTTGAAACAAAAATTATGTTCCCATGACAACTGAAGTATGAAAGGAAAACCGACTTGTAGTTAAGGTAGCTCTGAACAAGAAGTTACTGATTCCATTTAGTTCTCAACATTTTATAGAAAGTATAAATTGGAGAGTTTCAAAGTTTTCAAGTTTGACTTCATTATTTGAAATGAAACAAATATTCAAGTTCACGATGTTATATTGCTATTAAAAAGCTACAAATACTGTGTAGCTACCAATATCAAAGCATATTTTTAAGTTTATTTGCTGAGGTACCATGTTGTATCTGTAAAACTACTGCAAAACTACCATATACCATAGGGTCAAGCTATTTTCAATAAGCTACAGACTTCACAAACAGTATGGCTACAATAGCAGGGATACCAATTTTTGGATTCTTCTCAAATCTAATACATGTATTGATTTAATATTGTAAGAGCATACAGTATATTGGTCAAATAAACCTCTACATTGCACATCTACATACGCTGTCATTATGCATACCACACACATATATAGATTTGGTGCACAGTATCTTTATCGACATTCAGTCAATAAATTTTTGTGAAGGATAATGGCGAACACTTTTAGACCTTTCTTGCAAAGAAAGAAAGGTTCAGGAATCAATACTTTCTTTTCACCAACAGAAAGAATTCTATGACACTGGTATACATGGAGCGACTTTGGATGTCTGGAAGCAACTTACTGCAAGGAATGGCAGCCGGGAGAGCTGTGCCAGGAAATGTCATAACTACGTTGGGGAGCAATATGAGTAACAAAGTCACTACATTGAGTGGTTTTGATGTTTATATAGTTCCAACACTTCAAACAGAAAGCCAACAAGCTTACTGATACCTTAACACATTTCATTTGGGAAGATTCAATGTTAAGTGTGCACACGACGTTCTTTTACTGAATAAAGGTGGAAACAAAACAACTATTAAGTTCATTCATGAATACTTTACTTTTGGAGTTATAATTGATTTTCTGGCTTTGACCCCACATAACCTTTGACCTTCATACAATACAAGAGTGTTCTTGTACCATGCTTGGTTCACATTTTACGTATGACAATCATCCAACTTCTCCAAATGTTGGAGATATCATGTTTAGAGGGGGTTTCAGAATTTCACCTGTTGACCTCATATGACCTTTGGCTGCCATTGAAAACTACAGACAATGCTTGTACTATGCTAATGTGGCTATGTATACTAATTTCAATGTGCAACATGTTTATTATGCTTTATACCAGACAGAGTACACATTACCACCTATTATGGTGGTGATACAAAGAATTCAAAATGTTCCTTGCAAATTTAATCAACAAAGATCTTTCTGTTCCAATCATTGCATGATATATGAGACCTTCACTCATAAAATTTGTTAATGGCATGATACAGACATTTTTAAAGGAACTTTTTCAGTATTCCAAATTTCTTGCAAATAATCATTTAAATTATCATAAAGAAATCTCTTTAGAGATAAATTTTGATTTGCTTAAAGTGTTAATTAATGCTACCATGACCCTGTAATTAAATATGACTCTGGAATCATCATGGGCTCAGTCTTGATTTCTTCTGACAGGAGTTTTGTGTACTGCAGGTTTTACGCACCACAGCACATGATAGCAGAATATATTTTACACATATTACACAAGTAAACTTTGCAATATACTGTTTCTCCCAATGTTAATAATAAATATAAACATTAATTTTTGTTTTTAAATGTTTTTATGTGCAAATCATTGCATGATCAAAAGAGAAACAGTCTTTGAGTTTTCCCTTAAGATATGTACACCAGTTGAAGAGATTTATCATGAATATAGCAAGCTCCAAATTACTAGTGTACCTTGATGCTTTCTTTATGGCCACTAGTTAACAGAAATGGGACGTTTTGTCTTTCCATGTATAGTATCAGTACAATTAGTAATTGTGCCTGATGAGTTGTTATCAATGCAACAATATTGAGTTTGTGCTAATTCAAGCAATATCTCATGATTACCAGCTGAGGTGTACGGGGGAATGGTTGACTAAGGAAACTGCCTCAATGAGATCATAATTACTTTTAATTCGTTCATTGGCCAAGAATGTTTGTCCTAAAGTGACTTAAATGTCACTGTATGACAACAAAGTGACTTAAGTCATGTACAGTACCTAGGACAAACATTTTTGGCCAATACAAATACTAAGTTATAGGACAATATAATTAAACAATGTAATTATGAATCACTAATATGTTACACTAATGCGAACCAATGTTTCAAGTATTAAAGTATATATGTATACATGCTTACCACTTGAGAGGGTGAAGTAGGGGGGCTCCTACCCAGTGGTGGCAGAGTTGATCCATTGTCACCAGTAGCTTGTGACATGTGGGTGATCATTCACATAGGTACGGTAGCTTATAAATGTCCACCCCAAAACTTGTCTACATTACGGTTCCTACAGGTTACTTTTAGCAGTATACAACTGGATGTTCCTCTTCCAAACTTACATATTCCTTTGCTCCACCTGAAAAGAAATAAGAATATAAGTATAAGCATGTATGAAGAAGAGGCACTGGGCACAAATTCCTCCTCATCTGATCAAGTCATGCAGTGAAAGCCATCATGGAAGCCTATTTTGACTACATATAGTACTGTAAATTTAAACCAATGGTAATTTATATATGACCAGGTTAAAACATTCCTTGTACTGGTGACACAATCCTCATTGCAATCTACTGAATTTACTGGCATCCCTACTGTATGTAAATACATTTCTTTGTGCCATGCTAGTTGCCTAATATTGCTAGTTAGTATTTGAGTTGGCAGCAGTTTATACTGTAGTATATATGTTGTGTTATAGCCAAACGATGGTACTCTTCTGCATACATGGTAGTTAAGTTGAACAGGTTAGGTACAGTAGTAGCCATGTTAGCTGTTCGTAGGTTTGTTGTTGTGCTAGTTAAATTTCAAAGTTCAGACATGTACTATTAATCATGTTGTCAGTCACTGTTTGAAAATTAGGTTGTAATTATTCAGGTCTCCTTGTATTGTAATTCCCAAGTTAGGGAATGCTTTTAACTTTAAGCACTATACCTATCTCTACCATCTCTTTGCTATGAATTTTCTGGGCCTGTCACTTGTATCACTTGTAAGTTGTAGCATGGACACTTCTAATTCCGGACACCTAAGCCTTAAAACACCCCAAAACTATATCTTCTGGTATAAATCACCTGAAAATATACTTGATATGGTGGGAGAAGTGTGTTATATTACGACACACGGCCAAACTTTCTTTCCTGCAAACTGTTTTCACGTTGTATTCCAAGAAGATTCTTGTGATTGTGGAACTGGTATTTCTTTGCTAGAGTATTGCTAATTTTCGGACACACAGTCCCACAGTGTGGCGCTGGTGATAAAATTGGTGGCGCAGTTGCTCTTTCAGTAATTATAACAGACTTCATAGATCTCCGTCATTTTATTGACAAATATGTAAGTATTTACTTGCACACGGGTCATTTTGGAGAGAAAATAACTGTAGCTTTGTACTTTTTGGTGAAATTTGGCTCTTCCTGTAGGTTGTCATGGTGAAATCGTGCATTTCTTAGGGGTGTCCGAAATTTGCAGTGTTCCGAAATTAGCAATACTTACTATAGTGCATGTATATAGGTGATATGGTATAGCAATCAGCTAGTATACTTTCTTTGCCTATTTGACTTACTAGGGATCTACCAGTTTTCGCCTTGAGTGACACAGTTACTTAAATAGGGCTCCCTACTGTACTGTGGTCCCTATAGTCTTTCTCTCCATAGGTTGCCATTACTGCATTCAAATAGTTAATTCGAGCCCCACAGAGTGAATGGTAGTGAAAACAATATATGTGGCTAAGCCACAGTATGTTACTAAGCCACACTAGTCCCTGTGCTAGGCATAAAGTGCACAAAGTTTTACAACCCAACTAGCCAAAGTGACTAACGTTAGAGAATAGAAAGCAAAAGAAAAGGCCTTTGCCTGACACTTTGTTATGATAACATATGAAGAGTGTAAAGAGTGTAGCCTAACTTAGTTAGACTAGGCCCAGACCTTCAGAATTGTTCTACCGTTCTTTACACATGTGCGATTAATCTTGACGAGGATACACTTAGGAACTTACGGTCACATCCCGAATTGGTTGATTCAGCACTTACAGTAACGACACTTGACCAAGCAAAATAATAATAACAATTCCGTTGTGGCGGAACATGAACAATAATTTCACTATCCGTATATATCCCACTTTAAATGCAGCCTACACCAAAGACTCTACACACAACTCACTGTCGATCTGCTGAGTACAGGTTTATCGAGCTGATGATGCTGCTTTGTTGCTAACCAAACTCCTTAAATCGATAAATTGACGTGTGGACTCTATCGCGTTATTCAAGACTGTACGTAGTAGGCCTGATATAAATTCATATTCTAACCTGATTTAGCTCTGTTTACACTTGTACCTTATTGATCGAGCTGGATTGCAAAACATTTACGTAATTGCTATGTTCTCTTCAGATTACAAGGAAAGGAAAATAGAAACATGATTATT
>KN882244.1:117369-130398 GCA_000934455.1 Apostichopus parvimensis
GCTCTAATTATGACATGAACGATAATTGTACTTTTGAAAATGCTACACGTGAGTTTATTATGCTATGTTGGTCAGCTACGTTTGGTGCATATCGTTCCACAGTAAATACCAAACCCGAAGCACAAGACACACTAACACAACGACATTTATAGCATACACTACAAAAACCATACATTTTCTGACTTAAATATTAATATGTTCTTTCTCTATGTAATAACAATATCCCATCTTAACTTCCCATCTAAGGATATCCCATCTTAACTTCTAACTGAGACCGACAATAACATGAAACTTCTCTTCTCTCAGTTCCCACATTTAGTTCATTCCCATTTAGCATAAAAGACCAGAAAAACAGAAAATGTGTTAACGTTAGACAGATTCTCCAAAAATTCTCATTGTACAACTATAATTATTCAAGTCGTTTTATATTTTACACAAAACATGACCATCACAGAATATTCATAAAACAATTCAGTTCTTAGAGAAAGATCTAATGGAACAATTAGAAATCCCCGTAAAATCCATAACGTTACTTTTCTACACAGTAAAAATTACACCATCCACGTGTTCGTGAATAACAACGCAAGTCAAATCTGCTGTTCTTTAGCAGTACAGAGATATTAGCGACCTTATACATGTAGCTTTTAGTCTGTGTCAATCACAATACATTGAAAGAGAAACCATTGATTCAATAAGAAAATTCTCAGACAAAATAATAGAAGTTAACATTAAGTGTGAAACACCTGGATCTACTGTTAAGACCTATTTAGCATAATAATAGATATGACACGAGCCAGTGCAGTGTTGATTGACTTCAGTACCGATGAATGTCACGTGTCTAGTACGACTGGATGGTTGTCATGGCATAAACAGGTCTAAACATGCTACACTGAAATGAATCAAGCGGTAAGAATATACAAATTAGTTTTATACTAATTCTTTACTAGAGCGCTCGTATATAATATACTATATTTATTTGAGTAGGATTCGAACATTTTGATATAATGTTCTCTAATTTACATTTTCATGGTTTTGGTATCTTCATAGTATCTTTATTATGTTTATTGCACAATGAGTGAGGTATGTAACCAAACCACCATTTTCAGTCATACACCTCGGTTGAATAAGAATCCCCCATCAAGTGATGATATAATTTATAATATGTTAAGTATTTGACATCGGGCGTTGATCCAGGGGCTGTGGGGGTGTACCTCAACATTGTTCAACCCCACAAAAAGTGTATTTATTAGCAAAACCATGCGTGTGTTGTGACCTTATTATAGGCCTAATTTATGGACCTAAATATGCCTCAGAACGCACCATTTTACGTATATAACTTGTATTTATTGGGGAGGACCCCCCCCCCCCTGCATGGAAATCGGCTTCAATGAACCAAGTGCAACAACCACTCCATTTTGGTGGTTTCCCGAACGGAAAAACTATGGAGTCACGTTGATACCGACCTTGCAAATTGTGAGGGGGGTCGCGGATTGCAAAGTCGGCAATTACTATAACGTAAAGTTGGTAGTTATTTATACTGTTAGATTCGCCCGCCCAACACGGTAACATACAGAAATACTGTACTCGAAGACTTCGTTATTTGATCAGCGACGGCTAGACCGTCATTTCTCCGGAGGTCGCTAAAATAATCGTAGCGTCTGCACTGTTTGTCAACGTTTGAAAACACATTCAACAGGTTGAATAACAATATCAAAGGAACATTAAAATTGTACTTGGTACTTATAAAGGCATTTACGACTCGCCCCAAACCGCGTGCGGCCATCTGAAAAAGTTAACTTTCTGTTGCTTGTAAGTGACGTTTTGTTCGTGTCGCTACAAAATGCAGACAGTAATGAAACGTGATAACTTAATTGTTATATTTAGCTAGACCTGAGATGTCCACCGCTGTATCGTGTGTACACTGTGCTGTGGGTATTGACCGTAGCTGTATGTACTGACTGTACACTAGTGTCTAATTACCGTCGGTAGCAAGTTGTGTGTGTATTTTCTGGGATCGATGGTGGTGTTTAATACTTCTGTTACACCTCATTCGAAACTAGGTCAAATTACCGGCATTAGACGTTTCTTTGTGCGCGAGTCTTCACACCCTTTAAATTAGTAAATGTTGAAAATATGTTGTTAATGCCTTTAAATGTTAAAGTATGTTGTGTTTGATACAAAAATGTTAACCCCTGTGCAATAGTCCATGTACCTGAAGCTTTTTGGGTTAGTACCATTATGTTTATTGGGGTAACGTAAGTTGCCTATAAATAAAAACAAAACATTACATTATATCTATAGCGAAAATAACTGCTTGCACGGTAGAAGACGTATAAGGAACACACGTATGTTTATTGTATTCTGAAATAAAGTTCTCATTCGTCTACTCAAACGTGTATATTTCATTACGAGTAGAACCCCCATGACAAATCTTACGAGGGTACATCTACAGAGCCGTATAGAGAGATAGTTTGGCAATCGCCAACTGCGTAACGATTTCTGATTGGTCGAGATATTTCAACGCTCACTGGCCATCACTATATACGGCTCTGTACATGTAGGACCGTACCGATGCCATTACCTTTTCGGGAAACATTTCATTCTGTAGCTTTGATTAATTGAAGCTCAAAACTTCGATTGCAGGAATTGTAGATTTTGTCACGTGGTTTTGCGCCCTCTAAGGTTGCTCGCGTATGACTATAACAGTAAAGTTCTCAAGCTCCAATAACATTAACACACGCTGAGTATGAACGTATTCGCACATCACTTTAACAGATACAACACAGTTAACTTGGTAATTGTATTGATCGCCCTCCATTTCCACCTCTGTTTCGATACGCTATGATGGTTACTTTGTTTTAGTTACTACGGTGTCGTTCGAAGAATGATTAACTGCCATGCAGTGCGGTATTAAGTGGTATTGTTTCCGTAAAAATCATTGCACTAATGTGTACTATAAACAGAATAGTTGTAGAATTATAATCATTGAACTGTTACCAAAACCATTCTTAGTCCCTTAAAATTCCTTAATACATTGTAATTCATTAGTAAGTAAGTTTTGTTGTAGTTTTTATTTTTAGTAAGTTTTGGGCGGACGGGACTCGTTGACCCCCCCCCCCCCATCCTCCGTTTAATTTAATGGAGCGGTCCAACTAAAAAAATTAACATAATCTTTCCATACTCAAAAGAATCAAGCAACATCTGATTGGCTTGTAACTATACGATGGACATTATGTCTAGTTTAAAAGGGGATCCTCCTCTGTGAATACTCGTTTATGGTCAAAACGCAGATGTTGTCAAATACTCAGTGCTGGCCTTGTCGTCCATATATTGCTGTATTTTTGGTTAATTTGACTCATTCAGTAACTGCCACAGTTTTTGAAGCGATTTTGCATTTTTTGAATTTGTATAAATTGAAACATTGATATATGTTTCTGTGTAAACTTTAAAACAAAACTTGCAGCTAATGATCTGCAGTCTCCATTTAATTAGCTTGTTTTACAAAGTTACGTAGCATTTTGCTGTTCTTTTTGTCAAATGAAAAAGTCCACGTTAATAAAAATGTTAACAATCAAGCCATATGTTTAGTTAGAAAAGACATACAAGCAAGGATAAAATAAAACATGATTTGTACCGTACCATGTTTGTAATAGCTTGTAATGAGCTAGTATAATGGTCTGTATACTAGATTAGACAGTTCCTAAAGCCTTCCTTTAAAGTGTGGCTAAAACCTAAAATTGCTTTTTATGAGATATACATATGTCTTGACCAAATTTGTTTTTGTAATATATCTGTTTGATTTATGTGGACTACGTCTTATTTGCTGTTTATCCTCATTTGTTTATTTTTATTTATTTTATGGTAAGTAGTTTATCCTTACACGATGATTACTTTGATTCTTTCCACAGGTTGTTCGTTAATGAACTGCCAGGCTCTGTTCCAATCGAATTGATTCCATCGTCTTTGAAATCAAGGAATGTGAAAGGTACGTATTGGTTATAAATGAAGTTGAGTAAGATAGAGACAATTTGTCGGTGGTCTGGTGTTAGTAAATATCAATAAATTAACAGAATAAAATAAAAATGTTAGCAAACTGCTTATCCACTAGAGAGCCTGTGTAATAGAATGTGTAAAAGTAAGTTGGCCTGACGTTTCGATCCTAGCAGGATCTTCTTCAGAGGCTAAAATGCTAAAATAAATTAACAGCTTAGAATAGCAAAGCTTGCCCACCTTCGTGTATAAAGACACAGATAACAAACAAAGATATCAACCCCGCTTCACTTTCCCTATTGATAATAATTCCCAACTGCACATCAGCCTCGATCTATTTTTATATCTTAGCAAATAGTCTGTAAACGTAGCATTTATTTGCTCGTAGCAGTACAAATACTGATTAGAAGGGGAAACTAATATTGCAGTGTGACAGGTTATATATTAAAATTATGATAACATTTAAGGTCGGATGATACGTGAGAGTGCAGCGGGCTAACCTTCTTCATTGAACCTACGTATGGAGATCAGGTGGACTTATTCGTAGGCTCAAAAATGAGTACAACCAGTTTGACCAGTTACACATATTATGAACGGTAACAACTGCTGAAACGACCGTTCATTCATACTTAGTAAAGATTCCTAAATCCTATTGGTCCATTCAGGTCAGCTGACCGTGGTTAATCCTGTGAGTAACGCACGGTAAAATTACGGGGCATCACTTTAATAAATCTTTGGTTATATGTAACCTAAATGTTTTGTTTTATGATTTTTCCCCCACACAAATGGTAGTGTATGAATGAACGGGGTTAATCAACGGTCTAGCGTGCGTTACTCACATGATTAATGCACTCCGGGTGTTAATGCTATCGCTGGATGCACTCGGGCTCCGCCCTCGTGCATCGCTTGCATTATCCCCCGATCGTGCATTAATCCTGTGAGTAACGCACGCTAGACCGTTGATTAACCCCTTATTTGTACATTAGGTCTACTCACGGTTTGACAAGAAACTATCCGTGGAAATGGGTAGCAGTGAAGAAATAATCGTTTTCATATTCTCAGTATTTCTCATCTGAACGTCAACAGCCTGAAGTTCCCTTCCCACGATTAACTTTATCCGGGGAAAGAGTTAAATATGTATCGTTCTCCAATTTGGCAAAACTCCCAAAATGAAAAAGAAGTGTTATGCACACTGAATACAATCCTTCCAAATTTACGGAAACGATAAACTTACTATTTTGACAAGATGTATACTAAGCGCAACAAAGGGTGTTATCGTTTTGCAAATATTATCAATATTCAACAGTTTTATGTTTTTTTTTTCAAAATCTTACCAACTGGTAATTTTCATATTTTTAGCGTCTTGAAGGGTTGGAGGCTCGAAGCATGTTTTCTCGGAGTTATAATTAGCATCTATTAAGTTTATTCACAATGTTTGTGTTTCTCCGGACAGCGGTCGTTTTCCGATTTGCTATAAAGTACCTATTCGCAAACGGTCATTTTACTGAGATTATTGACATATTTTTTTAAATCTGTCAAAGTCATTACGGTATATTAAGATTCGTCAGATCCATCAGTGAATCAAATGTTGGAATCTTCGACTCCACTTATATAGCATAGGCTTCAAACCATTCATTCTGTGACGTCATGTAGTTCTAACTAGGTCAATTGTAACCTTATTCTTCTAATAGAATGGATGTCTGAATACATAATGCCTTAAATAATTTTGGGAGATGGACTGGGTATTCTGTTACACCAACTGTGAACATTGCCTGTTCCCCCAGCTCTCCCCTGTGTATTATGCGCTATTGTTGTTTACAATTGTTGCGACCAGTCAATGTCAACATACCTTTGACCTACTCTAATGTAAACGTGTTTATAAGTAGTGAGTAAGTAGCTTGATGATGATAAAGCAAATTAAGTCAAGCTGATACGCCTAAACGCTTATTTGTCGCTGAAGAATTTAAATAATGAGCTGACTAAAGAACAACTCAGTAGAATCACAACAAACAGAGTTTTGAATTTGGTCAGCACTAATCACCAAATATATCGAATATTATTGACAAAAAAAGAGAAAATATTGTAATTGAACAAACTGAGATACCGACAAAGATATTTCACCAACTGACGGTTACTCAGAGAGCGGTTCATGAATTTGATTCGATCCTCAACATTTCGTTTACAAGACGCATTCAATGGTTTTCAAAGGGCATGTAAAACAACAATTTTTAAATTTAACTTCTTTGTTAATTATCAAATTTTTATGTTTTGCCAATCTAATTGAAATCTTTAATATTGACAAGCACTGAACCTTTATCAACTCAAAACGGTAATTTTATTAAAGAAGGTCTAATTCTCTAAGAAGACTGTCGATTTAAAACAAAAGAATAAATGTTGTATAATTCAATAAACCGACGTCATTTTTTCAATTTAAAAATTAAAATGATGATTTCCTCGCTCTGGTGTTATGTTTTCTCTCTTCGAAGGAACACTTTACTTTGTTCCTTAACTTAATTGCGGCAATCGTTCCTGTTATCATTAGCTCGATGTTTTATTTGGTAATTAATTTATCATTGATTGATTGATCGGTATACTATCGATGACGTCATAAATATTATAAACTGACCCTGCAGTAATAGTTTACTTTTATGATAGCAATTGTGCGGATGATGTATGACTACTGAGGATGAGTAACTGCATCAACAGGCCATAGCCCGGGATGACCAGCATTCGACAAGAATGAACATTTAAATGTCATTCAACCCCATAAGCTCAGTTTATTGGAATGTACTCACACCTTTACTATTGGTATGTGTGGATGTGAATATGTCTCTTTAAAGCAGCCCAGTTCGTATCATATTTGAAGTCAGTCCGGATCTGTCAGACTGACAAACTCTTGTTATCATTTCTTCAGTGTTTAACTATGCCAGGGATAGTTATGTGCGATTGAATTTCCAGACCGGTAAATGGCAGGTAAGGGATTCAAACGAGTTTCTTTATTTATTTCTTCTTCATATACTACAGCTGTCGGCAGATATTTTGAGCAACGTTTCACTTGTTTTTTGTTCTTTCACAATACTGATATAATATGAGTTGGATTAAATATCTCTTTTAAAGGGTATAGTGTCGATCAATTTCAAAAGTCAAAATTAATTGAAGGAAAAACTTGTTTGTTCATCTGGAAATACTGTTTGCGCTGTTTATACATGCTTAGAGTATTCCGTTCAGTTTGATGCTGTGATTTGCTCTTATATGATATGAATACTTGTCACATATAATACTGTGCGTGATCTCTATAGTAACTTGATATACAGGTTTATTTGCTCTCTGATTGACATATATCCTTATCATAGAAAATGGCTGGATGTTTCAGTTTTCTGAGGTCACTGGTTAGAATCGCATTGGATACTGTATTAAGGTTGTTATTTCAAACATCTGTTGATCAATTATTTCAGACTCAATTTCCTACCATTAATTGGTTATACATAACTTTTTTGTTAGAGAGAAACTGTACCCGAGGTTTATTTACTACGGATGTTTCACGTTAATGACTGATAATTTGTAATTACAGAGCAGATTCTTAGACTTAGGTGTTTTTTTTAAATTTCGAGTGACTAAATCACTTCTCAATAATCGCATTTCAACCAGTTGTTTTGTTGATTATCTAAACGATCCGTGACATCGTTGACATCTATATTTCAAGATTATTTCGTGACAAGCTTATTTTAAAAGTTAGAAGTAACTACAAATACAAAGCAATTTAATAGCCAACTCTTGCTATTTACCGGTATAGTCGAGATTAAACCTGTCAACAATCACCTAAATCGTTAGGTTTATTAACATTACTTTGTTTTAACAATTTCTGACGTTTTAGTTGGGTTTTTATATGTTTTCTTTCCTTTTGTTTATTTTTACTTTTTTTCGAGTAACATTATTTGTATTTCCATTGCGGGCATGTATCTACCCATTCAGGAATATAGTAAATTTGAAATTAATTCAAATCAAATCAAATCAAATCGAACGTTGGACACTGATTAAATCGTGTTTCCCAAACACACTGTATCTTGTTTCAACACCGGCACACAAATTTATTGATATGTTTATCTTGGTCTTCGATTCACTCATATTAGTCAGATGTTCTGTGGTAGAGCGGAACCAAGAAGGAATCGGCGGTTGTTCTTGGAGACATGAAACTAATTTGACTCGATAAATGATTCCTATATGTCTCTGAAAATTCACCTTTCATACTACTTTAATTTCTTCTTTTTTTAGAACATGACTAAAAATAACCTTTCTCGACCATCGATGAGATGATGATAGTTGCTAGTTGCCGAACCAATATTTTGTTAACAAGCTAATGTCATTTACCTTGTTATCAATAATGCGATGTTTACCTCATATTTCTCATCTTTCATACTCTCACAGCATGGGAACAGTGACTACTTCAAACAGCTTGATGAGGCAGCAACTAAGACTCAACAAGTAAGTAGAAAGAACTTCAATGGTAAGAATGCAATGTGCACGATGCCTACGTAGTAACTTAGAGTTGAAACTCAATACAAATTAATGATCATGGTGAAGTGAATTTAAACTCTTGATTGAGTCAACGTAGTAGTAATGAAGCTAGATTTGTAGTAACATTTTGGGCCGTCTAAAGATTAACAATATAATTGTGCAGAACACACTTCTAAGGAGAGGGCGTGCTATCATTATTTTGGTAAGAGCTCAATTTATGCATCTTGAACCACACACTCTAAAACGTCTCCATCATGCTTCACAAAATGAGAAGAGACAAAGAAATCTACACGAAAGCTGTTACTGCACGCCGTTATTGTGATTATTGTATCTTTATGGGCCTATAGCCAGGAACTAGCTAGACTTCTGTTAATGGGTATCCCCAATGCTTTTCTAGTATGAGGGGGAGGGGGTGGAGGGCAGGCAACACCTTTAAAACAAATTATCGCAATATATATTTGGGGGGGGGGGGAGAGGGTTACAGATATTTTGGGACCTAGGTCTCCCGCTTCCCCTTCAGGTATCACGCCACTGCCTATAAGATATTAATGAACCTAAATTAATAAGATCTCTCATCATGGCATCTTTCGACCTCTCTCAGCATTCAGAGAGTGAAACCTCAAGACAGGAAGGTGTGGTGGTGACTGAGACTCCACAAGTAAAGACAAGACCTGCAGAGGTAAGAATCGTCTCAATGTCACACACAGTCATGGACAATGGTACTGTAGAAGCAGCATATGACGTCATTGATTATTATTATACAGTAAATTAACACTGTATGGTGAGGCTTTCATCGACAACTACTTGAACACAACTTCAGAGTTAGCATGACAGAGTAAGACTGTCCTGATTATAAACCACTCGTCCTTACAGTAAAGCTGACATCTATTTGATTCTTAATCGAAATTAAAAAAATGGGATATTATATTATGCA
Source organism: Apostichopus parvimensis (assembly GCA_000934455.1). Lineage (NCBI taxonomy): Eukaryota > Metazoa > Echinodermata > Holothuroidea > Aspidochirotida > Stichopodidae > Apostichopus > Apostichopus parvimensis. The sequence goes on from KN882244.1 coordinate 126,809, forward strand.
CTTGTCAGCTATTCTTAATAATCATAATAATAATAAAAAATAATAAATGTAATTTTTATATAGCGCCAAACAAACTATGAAATAATTCTCGTAGCACTATTCTTGTGACTAATAGTGTTGATTAAAGTAAGCCTATATAAACAAACATTTAACTGTTTATCCCTCCCTACTCCTCCCCCTCCCCCAAAGACACGCACAACTTTCCCGTAAATTTTAATATTGAAATAATCGTTGGCATTTAAAAACAAATTTTCCCCCCCCCCCCCCACTTCCAATACAAGAGGTCAAACTGAATGCTTAAACGCTTTAAGTTACTCTCACAATATATTGCTTTCCTTTCTTAGGATAGTGAGAGGACCACATGGACATGTACTATATCTTGAGGTGAGTTTAAAGGTTAACATATCAGTATGATGAGGGACCTACATGTACAATAAGATATTATCAGTTCTGTATACAAGAATGATCTCCTGTTGAAAAAATCATGTGTTCCTGGTTAACAATATTAGAAATCAGTTTGTGTCTGGATTACATCGGTATCTGCCTCTGACAATAAAAATTCCTAAGGGGAAGGATTTAAACTTAATCAGGCAGAATATTCATAAGTAAGTAACCAATCAGAAATCCCCTCCTCGCCCTGTTATCCCAGTAAATGTGTCATAGTTTTGTATAACATGATGAGATAATAGTACTAAGAAAATTAGAGTGAAAGATTTCTGAAGATTAAGTGGCATGAGCAACCATAGAGAGATCGCAGAACAAATTAATCCTAACAAGGTGTATATTCTATAGCCATCTATCATCAAAATATTTAATTATATTTTGAAAAGCGCACAATAATAATTAATCACATTTGCATCTCGTGTTTTTTCTTTCAGTTCTTCATTAGAGATAACGTCCGGTATTGTTACCGAAGATTCAACCTGCACACCTGCTGAGTGACAGTATGTTTATGACGTCAGTGGCTACTAACAATGTGACGAATACTTCATTTAAAGGTTTTCCAAACATGTTGTAATTTTCAAAGTTCACATAGTGGTAGTGTTTTGCGACAGCAAGAAAGTAGTGCAAATATCTGGAGACATCCTTTAATACATTCCTTGATCCCCATCATAGTAATGTATCATTTCTTACTGAGGTTCTGTTTACCTTTGCGGAATGTTCCAACTGTTCTTAAATGTCATACTATACCAATCTTGAAATTAACTGATATATCTCACATTATAATTTGAGTAGTTGCATATCATCCTCAGAGGTTAAAGCTGATGACCTAAAAACCAAACTCGTCAAAGTTGTTATCAATTCATCCTATATTAGGTTTCGATGACAAGTATGTGTGTGTGTGTGACGCCCTGCTTGTAAACACGATATCTCAAGAAGGGAAGCTTGGAGCAATGTCTTTTTTTTGGGGGGGGGGGGGGGTAGGTGTACCACATTAGGCATAAGAACCTTTCGAGGGAAATTGGTGATGCACACCCGACGATGATCACACAGTCACAGTCCCGATGCAAGGCGACTGGGGTTGAGAGCGGATCAGTCGTTCGGTAGTTTGGTTTTCGTGCCCAGGTTCTTTCCTGGGCGACTTTTTCTTGAAAAGCATTTCGCAATCGCTTCTCGGCCTTTTGGCTAAGATCATGTGTAGTATCTGTTCCCCTTTCGAGGGGAATCGTGATACACACCTGATGATGATCACACAGTCACAGTCCCGATGCAAGGGGACTGGGGTTGAGAGCGGATTAGTCGTTCGGTTGTTTGGTTTTTCGTGCACATGTTCTTTCCTGGGCGACTTTTCCTAAAAAGTATTTCGCAATTGTCGATATTAATTTAAGATGTTTTGAGACAAGTTTGCTATTGTTGCTGCTAGTATTTCTTGGAAGATAGATGCTTTTACAACCATTTCATTGCGTAAAAGATCGCTTTGATTAAGGCAGTGTAATGGAGTAATAGCGATATTTTTTATCGCACACCAATCTGCAGTTAGAGTAGTATTCAACCGACGACTAACTTGTTATTAATTTGATATTTGCCTTTGTGTTATACTTTCTGCATCTGCATAATTAATTGTTATTGTCTATTGTTGATGTTTTCTATTGTCTGTTTTCCCTATATCTGTCTTTTGTTCCTATAGGGGACCTTATATAAGCTAGTTATAGCTTCTTTGGATTCCCCTCAACCTATTTTATCATTTACATTCATCATTTCTTAAGTTTTAAGCTGCTTAAAGGTACACTTTATCCCACATGATTTCATAACTATTCCACTTATTATGTTAAGCGACGATGGTTGAAATAAAGTTTTTTCAAATCAATTCAAATCAAATCAATGCACCTTTATGAACATGTATGTATGCAGTGACGTATGCAAATAGCGACACAGTTAAGGTAATGGTAGTTTCATCGTATGATCGACTTGCTATCTACGGGTGCCCATAAGCTAATTTCCAATTGCCATAATCGTCAACAGATAGTAATATGACAAGAAAAGGTTCACCAACATTACCGTCTTTGACTTTTTGGAAATGTTCGCTATCAAGATATGAATTAAGCAGACCATTTTGTGAGGCATTCACATTCAAGATACTTTCCATTACTCCAGGTTGCTCAAGAAACCTAATGAATATTTCTTTCATTGAGATGTACTGAATGGACTGATAACGTCCCTCTTGATAAATTCTCCCTGTGAATCTCTCAGTGTGAACTTTGGAGGTTTTTCCTAGTTTTTCTCAACAGGTAATACTTTACAACCATTTTCATGTAAGTATTTGGTCGGCATATATTGTGTCAAACTCATTGAATGGAGACTTCAGTCTTTCGAGGAGACTCTGAACTCCATCAGCCTTTACGCAATCAGCAGTTTACCATCATTTATTTCTTGTAGAAAAGGATTTGCTTTTTCCTCAAATTGACTGACAATGCTTTTCCACGAGTTCATTGCATTCTTGAACTGTAAAGAGGATAACTGAAGTTGGATTTGAAGAATTATGTAAATGTGCAATAAATACTCTAACTGACCTTCTTGTACCCTCACTGAAGTGGTAACAACCATATTCTGCCCCTGTTTCAGAAGCAGCTTTGTTTATGTCAATGTTACCATATGAGAATCATGGTTAGCAAAATTGTAGCAGGCTATGTTCTCCCTAGCTTCTGTGTGTGGTATATTGTCTGTCCTATCTCGGTGACATGTCAGTAAGTATGATGGGCCCCTGGAAAGAATTTCCTTGCATCCATCCTCTGATCATCCATCTGTATAGAAGTACTAGTCAATATGTGATGAACTAGTTTTAAATAACAAAACAGTACATTGATTCCTACTGAAAGTTTCTTTAAGCATTTGCAGCAGTTATGCATTGTTACAGCTTGCAGAATTGTTTAAATGTTTTGCCCACTCATTATTATTCATGATTCTAGAAAATATCCAAAATCAATAGGTTCTTCAGTTAACAGCACCACGCCAATTCTGTGCAAAATCTGCACATTGTTGTTGCAAACAAGAAATTCACAATATTTCAAGTATTTTTGAATTGACAAAGATAAACAAACACACTGTACTTAACTTCCAGTCATCTGATGAGGTAAGCATAGCTATATCTT
>KN882244.1:195142-208362 GCA_000934455.1 Apostichopus parvimensis
ATGATGATGATGATGATGATGATGATGATGATGATGATGATGATGATGATGATGATGATGATGATGATGATGATGATGATGATGATGAAATCTATATTAATAGGAAAACTTAATATTTTGGGCAGACTTAGTTCTTTGCCACTGTGTACATATAAAGAGAAAAATTAATATAAATAATCAAAATTAAAATAGATAGTTGTACAAATGCTACGAAAATACATCCATGTTAGCTTTATGTCGAAGACTCTGTGGATATCATCAAACATCAGATTTCAGTGTTCACGATTCCACTTCACTGATTTTTTGAAACCGTCATTGATAATATTGTGAAGGTTACGAGATCTATATAATGGCTAAACTAAATATTTTGGATAACTTATTTCCCTGCCACTGTGTAAATATTAAGAGGAAAGGTAATTTTGACATTACCTGAGCGAGAACTAGCAAACAAATCTGTGAGAGAGAAAAGAAAGCAAACAATATGACAGTTAAGGCGAGTTTTAATTTCTCTGATGTTGAAGTAAAATTCTTTATAGTGTGACTTAGTCTAGAATGTCATAATTAAAAGTGTTACTGGCCTCTATCAAATGAACATTGAGGGTGTACAGAGTTTGTGCTACAGACGATGTGGGAAGAACTGTGTTGATTACTAAATGTAGGAAACCTATTGTGTATTCGGCGTTCTACACTGAATGGTTTTCTCCAATAGAGGGCGATTTGTCAATTAGTTTGACAAAGTCTAACCTGCGATACTATCATGGTACAAAGAATAGAAAATTTGAGAACAACATGACGATATGTATATGAGGTTGCAGGTTGAAGATTTAAATAATTTTACAAACACAGAAAAAATGGGTGAAAATATAAAACAATAACAAATTTTGACCGAGTCTAGCAATAAAATAACAGTGATTCTGTAAAAAATATTTATATATATTTACTTCAGTGTGCTCAAAAAAAAACCCCTGTCTTAACTGTTTTATTTTTAAATAGTGTAACAATATAAATTGATATTTCTGGGAATGAAATCGAAAATAAACAAATATATTGCATCAAAACATGATAGCATATATGCATTTCATTATTAAATAGTAATATGTCAATATTATCTGTTCTCACAAAATGCATTGATAACTATATATACTGTACTCGTAATTCACCGTAAGTTTTAATTCACACTCAGTAATGCTGTATTCCTGCTCGGTATCTTGCCATTTGAAGTTTCAAACATAACTGACTAAACGAGCAAACCTTCTGTTCATTATTGATAAAGGCCATAAATAGCAATTGGAAATTAAATCGATACGTACCTTCCAAATAGTTTTCTGTCTTTTTTTTGGTAAACAGCATTGATCAGATTTACTTATTTTGTTTCGTTACGCAATTTACAGATGCTATGCGTATTATGAATACGTTACTCTTAATTTTGTATATTTATCTCTATCATCACAACATTGTTGTAGTCGAAAGATTAAGTCGAGATTGTCTTATAGTCTTTGAGTATACAGGTATAGTTGTGAGTATGTTTTGGTCACAGACCAGGGAGAGCACGTGAGTTGGCCAAAGGCAATGAAAGGTTTTAAAATGTAGGCGAAATTTATTCGAAAAGTTGTACACATCCTTCATCCATGTTTGCCATATGTCGAAGACATTTGGATATTACCAAATATTATATTTCAGTTTTGAAGATTTAGATTTCTCTGATTTCTTGTAACCGCCATTAACAAAATGTGAAGGTGTCGAGATCTATTTTAATGACATAACTAAATATTTTGGAATACTTAGTTTCTTGCCACTGTGTACATATTAAGAGAAAAAGTAATTTCGAAATTACCAGAACGAGAAGTAGCAAACCAATCTGTGAAAGAAAAAAGAAAGCAAACAATGTGACAGTTATACTAGATTATATTTTCTCTTATGTTGATGTACAGAACATCTTTATAGAGTGACTTAGTCTAGAAAGTCATAATTAAAATTGTTGCTGGTACCTCTATCAAATGAACTTTGGGGGTATGCAGGTTTTGTGCTACCGACGATGTGGGAAGAACTGTGTTGATTACTAAATGTAAGTAACTTTATTGTATATCCGGGCGCTCTACACTGAATGGTTTTCTCCAATAGAGGGCGATTTGTTAATTACTTTGACATAGTCCAATCTGCGATACTATGATGGTACAAAGGATAGATAATTTGAGAACAAAATGACGATATGTATATGAGGTTGCAGGTCGAAGATTTACAGATTTTCACAAACACAAAAAAAATTGGTGAACATTTAAACAATAACAAATTTTTACCTAGTCAAGCAATAAAATAACAGTGATGTTTTTTTAAACATGAATATCTTTACATTAGTGTGCTTCAAGTGACCTAGCTCAAATTTGTTATGTTTAAATAGTATAAGGATTATATCTATCAGATTATGTTTGCTGTATGCGATTTTGATATTTCTGTTAATGAAATCGAAAATAAAATAGATATGCTGCATCAAAACATAATAACATATATGCATTCATTATCAAACAGTAGTATGGCACTATTATCTGTTCTCAGAGAATGCATTGATAACTATACTGTACTCGTATCTCACCGTAAGTTTTTATTCACACTCAGTAATGCTGTATTCCTGTTCGTTATCTAGCCATATGAAGTTTCAAACATAAATGACTAAACGAGCAAACCTTCTGTTCATTATTGATTGAGGCCATAAATAGCAATTGGAAATTAAATCAATGCGTACCTTCCAAATAGTTTTTTTTTTTTTTTTGTTAACCAGCTTTGTTCGGTTTACTTTTTTTTTTTTGTTCCGCCATTTACAGATGCTATGCGTATTATAAATACGTTACTCTCAATTTTGTATATGTATCTCTATCATCACAACATTGTTGTAGTCGAAAGATTAAGTCGAGCATTGTCTTATAGACTTTGAGTTTACAGGTATAGTTGTGAGTATGTTTTGGTCACAGACCAGGGAGAGCACGTGAGTTGGCGAAAGGCAATGAAAGGTATAAAGTGTAGGCGAAATGTATTATATAGTTGTATACATTCTATATCCATGTTTGCCATATGTCGAAGACATTTGGATATTAACAAATATCAGATTTCAGTTTTGAAGATTTCCAGCTCTCTGTTTTCCTATAACCGCCATTGATAAAATGTGATGGTGACAAAATCTGTATTAATAGGAAAACTGAATATTATTGATAACTTATATCTGCCACTGTGTACACATTAAGTGATACAACAATTTCGGCATTACCTCAACGTAAACATACTTGGTTGTAGACTGTGAACGAAAATATCTCTCTGATTTCGGTTTTACCCGAGAGAGATGTTCCATATCATTCTGTGAACGAAAAGAAAAAACAAACAATATGACAGTTGGACATGGTTATAGTTTCTCTAATGTTGAGATAAGGAGAATTTTAGATAGGAGTGACTTTTTTAGAATTAGAAAATCATGATCATAAATTGTGCTGATAACCCTATCAAATGAACATTTGGAGTATAGAGAGTTTGAGCTACAGACAATGTGGGAAGACTGTGCGTTGGGTACAATATATATGTAACTTATTGTGTATTCGGCGCTCTACACTGAATGGTTTTCTCCAAATAGTGATTGATGTTTTAATTACTTTGACATAGTGTTATCTGCGATACTATGATGCTACAATGGATAGATAATTTGAGAACAACATGACGATATGTATATGAGGTTGCAGGTCGAAGTTTTCCAGACTTTAACAAACACAACAAAACAAATTGGGTAAAAATTTGAAATAATAACAATTTTTGACTTAGTTTTGCAGATAAATTAGTATGATTGATTTCCTTAAGCATAATTATATATGCTGTAGTGTACTAGAAATGCCCTAGCTAAACAATTTTGGAGATAGTATTACGATTTATAGTGATATTTGCGAGACCATCAAGAGGATTCCTACATGAATTCTGGAAATAAGCTTGAAAGATTGGTCATTTGTCAATTATACATATAAGAACAGAAGACATTACGAGTTTTGTGAGTGTATGTTTTAAGATAATCATTCCTTCTTCCATTCAGTTTAACATGAGAGCGTACAATGGATAGAAAATATGCGATACCATTTTGACATTTAGTTACTTCAAGTACTTCACATCTTGAGCACTTGTCAGATATTATTAATTCCCTAAAGCACGGACTTAAAACTTATAAAAGGTTTTCTCTTTTATTTGTACCATATATAATAACTCAAACTTAAACTATTTCAATCCGCAGTGTCCCTCTTATCTGTTCTCAGAGAATGCATTGATAACTACTGTACTCGTGTTTCACCGTGATATTTAATTCACACAGAGTAACGCTTCCTTTCTGCTCGTTATCTATGAAGTTTCAAACATAAATGACTAAACGAGCAAACCGCCTGTTCATTATTGATAAAGGCCATAAATAGCAATTGCAAATTAAATCAATACGTACTATCCAAAGATTCTTTTTTATGTAAACAGCAATTAAAACATTTACCAATTTTGTTTTGTTCCGTCATTTACAGATGCTATGCGTTTTAGAAATACGTTACTCTCTATTATGTATATGTATCTCTAACATAGCAACATTGTTAGAGTCCTCAGTTTGAGTCGAGCATTTTCTTATCGACCAAGAGATTCCAACTATAGTTGTGAGTGTGTTTTGGTCACGGATCATAGAGACCACATAACGTTTGCCAAAGGCAATTAATGGTATGAAGTGTAGGCGAAATGTATTATATAGTTGTACATATTCTACATCCATGTTTGCCATATGTCGAAGACATTTGGATATTACCAAATATCAGATTTCAGTTTTGAAGATTTCCACCACTCTAATTTCTTATAATCACCATTGATAAAATGTGATGGTGACGAAAAATATATTAATCGGACAACTGAATATTTTTGGCAAACTTAGTTCCTTGCCACAGTGTACATATTTCGAGAAAAATTAATATAAATAATAAAAATTAAAATAGATAGTTGTACACATGCTACGAGAATACATCCATGTTTGCCAGATGGCAAAGACTCTGTGGATATCATCAAACATCAGATTTCAGTTTTCATGATTTCCACCTCTCTGATTTCTTGTAACTGTCATTGATAAAATTGTGGAGGTGACGAGATCTATATTAATGGCAAAACTAAATATTTTTGAAAACTTAGTTCCCTGCCACTGTGTACATGTTAAGAGAAAAAGTAATTTCGACATTACCTGACCGAAAAGTTGGAAACAAATCTGTGAACGAAAACAAAAGGCAAACAATATGACAGTTATACAGGGTTATAATATCACTGATGTTGATGTACAGAAAATTCTTTACAGAGTGACTTAGTCTAGAAAGTCATAATTAAAAGTGTTGCTGGTACCTCTATCAAATGAACATTGGGGGTATACAGGTTTTGTGCTACAGACGATGTGGGAAGAACTTTGTTGGTTACTAAATGTACGTAACTTTATTGTGTATTCGGCGCTCTACACTGAATGGTTTTCTCCAGATAAAGGCGATTAGTTTATTAGTTTGACATAGTCTAATCTGCGATACTATGATGCTACAAAGAAAAGATAATTTGAGAACAACATGACGATATGTATATGAGGTTGCTGGTTGAAGATTTACATCATTTTACAAACACAGAAAAAATGGGTGAAAATTCAAACAATTAAAAATTTTGACTTAGTCTTGCACTAAACTAACAGTGATTCTTTTAATATATATATATATCATTACTTTAGTGTGCTTCAAGTGACCTGACTAAACTGTTTTTTCTTAAATAGTTTAACGATTTAATCAATCAGATTTTGTTTGCTGTATGGAATTTTGATATTTCTGGGAAGGAAATCGAAAATAAACAAAATATATTGCATCAAAACATGATAGCATATATGCATCTCATAATGAAATGGTAATATGTCACTATTATCTGTTCTCAGATAATGCATTGATAACTATACTGTTCTCGTAATTCACCGTAGGTTTTTAGTCACACTCAGTAATGCTGTATTCCTGCTCGGTATCTAGCGATATGAAGTCTTAAACATAAATGACTACACGAGCAACCCGTCTGTTCATTATTGATAAAGGCCATTAATAGCATTTGGAAATTAAATCGATACGTACCTTCCAAAGAGTTTTTGATTTACCTATCTTGTTTTGCTCCGTAATTTACAGATGCTATGCGTATTGTTACTATCAATTTTGTATATGTATCTGTATCATAATTACATTGTTGTAGTAGAAAGATTAAGTCGAGCATTGTCTTATAGACTTTGAGTTTACAGATATAGTTGTGAGTATGTTTTGGTCACAGACCAGGAAGAGCACGTGAGTAGGACAAAACCAATGAAAGGTATAAAGTGTAGACGAAATGTATTAGATAGATGTACACAATATACATCCATGTTTGATATATGTCGAAGACATTTGGATATTACCAAATTTCATATTTCAGTTTTGAAGATTTCCAGCTCTCTGATTTCTTAGAACCGTCATAGATAAAATGTGAAGGTGACGAGATCTATATTAATGGCAAAACTTAATACTTTGGAAAACTTAGTTCCCTGCCACTGTGAACATATTAAGAAATAAGAAATTTCGACATTACCAGGAAGAAAAGGTGGAAACAAATCTTTGAAAGAAAAAAGAAAGCAAACAATATGACAGTTATACAGGGCGGGTTATAATTTCTCTGGTGTTGATGTACAGAATATTCTTTATAGAGTGACTTAGTCATCATAATCATAAAGTCTTTCTGGTACCTCTATCAAATGAACATTGAGGGTATTCAGGTTTTGTGCTTCAGACGATTTGGGAAGAACTGTGTTGGTTACTAAATGTACATAATTTTATTGTGTATTCGGCGCTCTACACTGAATGATTGCTCTAATAGAAGGCGATTAGTTTATTAGTTTGACATAGTCTAATCTGCGATACTATGATGCTACAAAGAAAAGACAATTTGAGAACAACATGACGATATGTATATGAGGTTGCAGGTTAAAGCTTTACATCATTTTACAAACACAGAAAAAGTAAGGGAGAAAATTTAAAGCAATAAAAAATTTTGACCTTGTCCAGCAATAAATAACATTAATTCTTTAAGAAATAAATATAAATATATCTTGACTTTAGTGTGCTAAATGTGACCTGGCTCAACTGCTTTATTTTTAAATAGTATAACGGTTTATTCAATCAGATCTAATTTACTGTATTGGATATTGATATTTCTAGGAATGAATTCGAAAATAAACAAAATACATTGCATCAAAACATGATAATATATATGCATCTCATAATGAAATAGTAATATGTCACTATTATCTGTTCTCAGATAATGCATTGATAACTATACTGTACTCGTTATTCACCGTTAGTTTTTATTCACACTCAGTAATGCTGTATTCATGCTCGGTATCTAGCGATGTGAAGTCTTAAACATAAATGACTACACGAGCAAACCTTCTGTTCATTATTGATAAAAGCCATTAATAGCATTTGGAAAATAAATCAATACGTACCTTCCAAAGAGTTTTTTTTTTTTTTTTGGGTAAACAGCATTGATCAGCTTTACCTTTTTGTATTTGGTTCCGCTATTTACAGATGCTATGCGTGTTATAAATACGTTACTCTCTATTATGTATATGTATCTCTATCGTAGCAACATTGTTAAAGTCCTCAGTTTGAGTCGAGAATTGTCTTATCGACCAAGAGATTCCAAGTATAGTTGTGAGTGTGTTTTGGTCACGGATCATAGATACCACATAACGTTTGCCAAAGGCAATGAAAGGTATGAAGGTGTAGGCGAAATGTATTCGATAGGTGTACACATTCTACATCCATGTTTGCCATATGTCGAAGACATTTGGATATTACCAAATATCAGATTTCAGTTTTGAAGATTTCCACCACTCTGATTTCTTATAATCACCATTGATAAAATGTGATCGTGAAGAAATCTATATTAATCGGAAAACTAAATATTTTTGAAAACTTAGTTCCCTGCCACTGTGTACATATTAAGAAAAAAGTAATTTCGACATTACCAGGAAGAAAAGTAGGACGCAAAACTGTGAAAGAAAAAGAAAGCAAACAATATGACAGTTATACAGGGCGGGTTATAATTTCTCTGATGTTGTATACATAATTTTTTTTATAGAGTGACTTAGACTAGAAAGTCATAATTAGAAGTGTTGCTGGTACCGCTATCAAATGAACATTGGGGGTAACTATGCAGGTTTTGAGCTACAGACGATGTGTAAATACTGTATTGAGTACTAAATGTACATAACTTTATTGTGTATCCGGGCGCTCTACACTGAATGGTTTTCTCCAAAAGTGGGCGATTTGTTCATTTGTATGAAATAGTCCAATCTTCAATACTATGCTGGTACAATGAATAGATAATTTGATAACAGCATGATGACATGTTAATGAGGTTGCAGGTCGAAGATTTACAGTTTTTCACAAACACAGAAAAAAATTGGTGAACATTTAAACAATAACAAATTTTGACCTAGTCCAGCAATAAAATAACAGTGATTTTTCTTAAACATGAATATCTTTACATTAGTGTGCTTCAAGTGATCTGGCGCAACTTTTTTATGTTTAAATAGTATAAGGATTATATCTATCAGATTTTTTTTGCTGTTTGTGGTTTTGATATTTCTGGGAAGGAAATCGAAAATAAACAAAATTTGTTGCATCAAAACATAATAACATATATGCATCTCAATCTTATCTGTTCTCAAAGAATGCATTGATAACTATACTGTACTCGTAAATGACCATAAGTTTTCATTCACACTCGGTAATGCTGTATTCCTGCTCGGTATCTTACCATATGAAGTTTCAAACATAAATGACTAAACGAGCACACCGTCTGTTCATTATTGATAAAGGCCATAAAAAGCAATGGGAAATTAAATCGATACGTACCTTCCAAAGAGTTTTCTCTTTTTTTTTTGGTAAACAGCATTGATCAGATTTACCTATTCAATTTTGTTCCGCTATTTACAGATGCTATGCGTGTTATTAATACGTTACTATCAATTTTGTACATGCATCTCTATCATCACAACATTGTTGTAGTCGAAAGATTAAGTCGATATTGTCTTATAGACTTTGAGTTTACAGATATAGTTGTGAGTATGTTTTGATCACAGACCAGGGAGAGCACGTGAGCAGGCCAAAACCAATGAAAGGTATAAAGTGTAGACGAAATGTATTATATAGTTGTACACATTCTACATCCATGTTTGCTATATGTCGAAGACATTTGGAAATTAACAAATATCAGATTTCAGTTTTGAAGATTTCCACCACTCTAATTTCTTATAATCATAAAATGTGATGGTGACGAAATCTATATTAATAGAAACACTTAATATTTTTTGCAAACTTAGTTCCTTGCCACTGTGTACATATTATTAGAAAAATTAATTAATATAAATAATTAAAATTAAAATAGATAGTTGTACACATGCTACGAGAATACATCCATGTTAGCTATATGTCGAAGACTCTGTGGATATCATCAAACATCAGATTCCAGTTTTCATGATTTCCACCTCTCTGATTTCTTGTAACCGTCATTGATAAAATTGTGAAGGTGACGAGATCTATATTAATGGCAAACTAAATATATTTAAAAACTCAGTTCCCTGCCACTGTGTACATGTTAAGAGAAAAAGTAATTTCGACATTACCCCAACGAGAAGTAGGAAACAAATCTGTGAACGAAAAAAGAAAGCAAACAATATGACAGTTATACAGAGCGAGTTATAATTTCTCTGATGTTGATGTACAGAACATTGTTTATAGAGTGACTTAGTCTAGAAAGTCATAATTAGAAGTTTTGCTGGTACCTCTATCAAATGAACATTGGGGTATGCAGGTTTTGAGCTACAGACGATGTGGGAAATACTGTATTGGTTACTAAATGTACGTAACTTAATTGTGTATCCGGGCGCTCTACACTGAATGGTTTTCTCCAATAGTGGGCCATTGGTTAATTTGTATGAAATAGTCTAATCTGCGATACTATGATGGTACAATGGATAGATAATTTGAGAACAACATGGTGATAGGTATATGAGGTTGCAGGTCGAAGATTTCAAGATTTTCACAAACACAACAAAACAAATTGTTAAAAATTGAAACAATAAAAAATTTTGACCTAGTTTTGCAGATTAATTAGTATGATCGATTTTTTAAGCATAAATATATATGCTGTAGTGTACTATAAATGCCCTAGCTTAACATGTTCTGTAGAGAGTATAACGATTTAATTCATTAGAATTTGTTTGCTGAATGCGATTTTGGTGTTGTTTGGGGGAATTACATCCAAAATAAAACAAATATGTTGCATCAAAACATGACAACATATATGCATCTCATTAGTTAATAGTGATATTTGCGAGACCATAAAGAGGATTCCTACATCAATTCTGGAAAAAAGTTTGAAATATTGGTCATTGGTCAATTATACATATAAAAACAGAAGGCAATTCGAATTTTGTGAGTGTATGTTTACAGATAAATCATTCCTTTCTTCCATTCAGTTTAACATGAAAGCTTACAATGGATAGAACATATGTGATACCATTTTGACAGTTATAGTTACTTCAAATACTTTACATCTTGAGAACTTGTGTAAAAGTAAGTTTGCCTGACGTTTCGATCCTAGCAGGATCTTCTTCAGAGGCTAAATGACAAGTAACAGTAACAGAAGGGACAAAAACACGCACAGAATACAGACAGGTTAATGAGCACGGTGAACACAATGAGATAGATGATAGGGGATTATAAGAAGACAAGGGATGGAGAGAAGAAAGCAACAGGGGAAGAGGAGAGGTAGGAGATAAACAGTGGAGGGACAAAGATTTTATCTATTTTATCTATTTATTTTATGCTAGGATCGAAACGTCAGGCCAACTTACTTTTACACATTCTATTACACAGGATCTCTAGTGGATAAGCAGTTTGCTAACAGTTTTATTTTATTTTGATCTTGAGAACTTGTCAGATATTATTTATTCCCCAAAACACGGATTTAGACTTGCAAGAAATTTTCTCTTTTATTTGTACCATATATAATAGTTCAAACTTAATATATTTCAATCACACCCTATGTCACTTTTATTATCTGTTCTCATAGAATTAATTGATAACTACTGTACTCGTGTTTCACCGTGATATTGATTCGCACACAGTAACTCTTTATTCCTGTTCGTTATCTAGCCGTATGAAGTATCAAACATAAATGACTAAACGAGCAAACCGCCTGGTTATTATTGATAAAAGGGATAAATAACAATTGCAAATTTACTCAATACGTACTATCCAATGAGTCTTTTTTATGTAAACAGCAATTAACACGTTTACCTATTTTGTTTTGTTCCGTCATTTGCATCTGCTATGCGTTTTAGAAATACGTTACTCTCTATTATTTATATGTATCTCTATCATAGCAACATTGTTGGAGTCCTCAGTTTGAGTCGAGCATTGTCTTATCGACCAAGAAATTCCAAGTATAGTTGTGAGACTCAGTGTGTTTTGGTCACGGACCATAGAAACCACATAACGTTTGTCAAAGGCAATGAAAGGTATGAAGTATAGGCGAAATGTATTATATAATTGTACACATTCTGCGGGAATACATCTATGTTTGCCATATGTTGAAGACTCTTTGGATATTACCAAATATCATATTTCAGTGTTCATGATTTCCACCTCTCTGATTTCTTATAACCGTCATTGATAAAATGTGAAGGTGACGAAATCTATGTTAATAGCAAAACAAAATATTTTTGAAAACTAAGCTCCCTGCCACAATGTACCTATTAAGAGAAAAAGTAATTTCGACATTACCTGACCGAAACGTAGCAAATCAATCTGTGAAAGAAAAAAAAAAGCAAACAATATGACAGTTATACAGGGCGGTTTATAATTTCTCTGATGTTGATTTACTGAAAATTCTTTATAGAGTGACTTAGTCTAGAAAATCATAATCATAAAGTGTTGCTGGTACCTCTATCAAATGAACATTGGGGGTATACAGGTTTTGTGCTACCGACGATGTGGGAAGTAATGTGTTGGTTACTAAATGTACGTAACTTTATTGTATATACGGGCGCAGTACACTGAATGGTTTTCTCCAATAGAGGGCGATTTGTTGACTAGTTTGACATAGTCTAATCTGCAATACTATGATGCTACAAAGAATAGACAATTTGAGAACAACATGATGATATGTAAATGAGGTTGCAGTTGAAGATTTACAGATTTTTACAAACACAGAAAAAACTGGGTGAACATTTAAACAACAAATTTTGACCTAGTCTTGCAATAAAATCATAGTGATTCTTTAAAAAAAATGTATATCTTTACTTTAGTGTGCTAAAAGTGACCTGGCTCAACTGCTTTATTTCTAAATAGTGTAACAATTTAATCAATCAGATTTAATTTGCTGTACGGGATTTGATATCTCTAAGGAGTAAAATCGAAAACAAAATATATTGCATCAAAACATGTAAACATATAGGCATCTCATTATTAAATAGTAATATGTCACTATTATCTGTTCTCAGATAATGCATTGATAACTATAATGTATACTTGTAATTCACCGTTAGTTTTTATTCACACTCAGTAATGCTGTATTCCTGCTCGGTATCTAGCGATATGAAGTCTTAAACATAAATGACTAAACGAGCAAACCGTCTGTTCATTATTGATAAAGGCCATTAATAGCATTTGGCAATTAATTCAATACGTACCTTCCAAATTTTTGTTGTTGGTAAACAGCACTGATCAGATTTACCTAATTTGTTTTGTTCCGCCATTTTCAGAAGCTATGCGTATTATATATACGTTACTCCCAAGTTTGTATATGTATCTCTATCATAACAACATTGTTGTAGTCGAAAGATTAAGTCGAGCATTGTCTTAAAGTCTTTGAGTTTACAGGTATAGTTGTGGGTATGTTTTGGTCACAGACCAGGGAGAGCACGTGAGTTGGCCAAAGGTAATGAAAGGTATAAAGTGTAGGCAAATGTATTCGATGGGTGTACACATTCTACATCCATGTTTGCCATATGTCGAAGACATTTGGATTAACAAATATCAGATTTCAGTTTTGAAGATTTCCAGCTCTCTGTTTTCTTATAACCGCCATTGATAAAATGTGATGGTGACAAAATCTATATT
>KN882244.1:258712-280013 GCA_000934455.1 Apostichopus parvimensis
CCCCCCCCCCTCAGAAAATCCTGCATACGTGCCTGTATAATGCACTAGCAATATTGCAAAGAAAGTTGAGAACAATTTTCAGGTGCAGTTTCAAGTTATCCAGTTTAATATAAACATTTATTTTCTAAACTTGGAACTTTTGGCTGGATCACATTTATTTGTAATTGTTATGTCTTTCATTACAGATGCTTCTCTTAGTCTGGCACTCACATATCATTTAATTTGTAGAAAGCTGTGTTGTTACAAGCCATAACTTGAGTCGCCTAAAAATCAAGTTTGTAGTAGTGGGCATTCTTATATCGATCATTATTTTCATATCAAGGCAGGGCTTACAATTTTGCACCATTAAGCAGCTACTGTATAAATGCACGGTGGGAAACATAAAGAATTGTTGGTATAACTACTGTTCTTATTCCTTATTTTGTGTCAATTATATGTCTGTTTCTCGCAGTTTGAAAAAAAATGCTTTGGTGCCAATTCCTTGTATCGATTGCCATGTTGGCTTTAAGTTAAAAATTGTTGCAGTGCCTGATCCTTAACGCAAGATGTGCTTCCTCAAGACTGATAAAACTTACAGTAATATTTTAGACATCAGTTAGCTGTGTTATATTTGTAGCTATTCTATCAAAGATAATAATTGCATGATGCTAAATTCAAAACAGCATTTTATCAAGTTTTATATTCCTTTTCTTCATCCAGCATTAAATGGTGGCTAGTTCAAAGTTGCTGGTAACATGGTGGCTGTTTCAATGATACATGGAGGGCCAGCACCACATTTCTCTTCAAGGAGTTTGTACAACATCGTTTCATATGGATTTGAAGCAGCAGCTCCACTTCTAGAAGAAGTTGCTGATCCAGAAACCAAGTTGCTTATTGAAGCTGTAAGTGATTAAGGATGACAGTGTTACAGTTTAATGGCACAGATTGTTGCTTCATAAACAAATTGATGAAGTAATGAAACAGGAAAAGGAGGAAAGGGGTAAAAGATGTTGGGGGGGGGGGGAGTGTAAGAAACCCAACCTTCCCGAAATGCGTCATGTTCCCGACGACGGGGGGGAGTGTAAGAAACCCAAGAGTAGTGATAGTCTGTGGAAAAGAGGTGTTTTCAGGTGAATTTCTTTTATTTGGATTATATGAAAAGTACTCTCAAGAATCTAAAAGTGTCAATGAAATTATATACATATCTATAAATTTATGATTCCAGTGTAGTTTATAGGATCCATAAAGGATTCTCAGCTAGACTTCAAAAAATAAGGAAAACAGTAAGAGAAGGAAAGTTAAGTTACATAACAACTTAAAGATGATATGAGATGCATTCAAATGTAGAGTAAATATATATATATAGGTTTATATTCATATTCTGTTTGACAGATCGTGAATGCAACTTCTACAGAGGAATTACATCACGCAGTTGAATCTGCATCATTTCTGATGGGATTGGCTGTAATAATTAAAGTCACCCCATCGCTCCCTGACAAGGAGTCAATTGCGAAGGAGCTTATTCAATTTGTTGTAATTGACAGAGCCAGGTCTGCATATGAAAGGTATTTTCATCTCCCTTTATTTCTCAGTACTCAAACATACTCTAGTCAAAAAATATGACAATTACATAGATAAAAGAAGTATGCACTACATAGAGGTTTGGTCTCATCCAAAAGGTCGGTATATGACGTCATCGC
Source organism: Apostichopus parvimensis (assembly GCA_000934455.1). Lineage (NCBI taxonomy): Eukaryota > Metazoa > Echinodermata > Holothuroidea > Aspidochirotida > Stichopodidae > Apostichopus > Apostichopus parvimensis. The sequence goes on from KN882244.1 coordinate 260,392, forward strand.
CCGCAGATGAACATTTTGCCCCTACCAATTCTGAAGTACATATTAGCTGCATTTAATACTGATTAAGAGGATTTTGGTGATTATGGTAGAGTTTGTGTATGTGATGCAAAAGAACTATGAGAACAGTGTATGATGGATTTCATACTTGGCTAGTGGGTTCATCTTTGTGGGTCCAACATAATAGAGATTTGTGGTCACCATGGGTGGCAAGCTGATAACAGCTTGGTAACATCATATTACCCTAAGTAGAAGTCAATGTAGGAAAATGTAGACACACTTGCTCGCAAAATACAGCCAATAACCTTAAATACTTAGTGAGCACAAAAACACCATTTTTCGTAGAGGTCAATAATCACTTGAGGTCAACAGTCAGTTGTCAAAGTCTGATAACTATGATATCTTATGCAATACACACAGAAAACCATGTGCTCTCTGAATAGGTCAAAAGTCATTAAATATCATCTAAGTCTAAAAACTTACTAATTTTATTAAGCTTGGATGACATATGACGTGTATTGATCCACTTTACAACACATCAATTTTTTTTTCTATGGTGAGTACATTTTGGTTGAAGTTCATACTTGGTATGAAGATCTTTGTTGATGAGTAAAAGGTATCTATTGAATTGGTAGGTGTCAAAGGTGATTTGAGGTCAAAGTCTGTAAATATTCTTAACATAGTATAATTAAAGCCAGACTGCGAAACGCATTGAGGTTTCGATTGCTTCATTTGCACGTATCTTCTGCTTGTAAACCAGAAATAGCTGTCTCAATATAAATGGCCCGAACCACAATGTTGATGTACAATTAATTACGTCATGGCATGGTAAACACAGGTCAGTCTACTGTACGTGGCAACACACACCTCCACCAAAAACAATGGGGGTCTTGTACTCAATGTGATGCATCCACACACCAAGTATGAGAAGTATCCACGATTCCCATCGTTAGATATCATGTAAAAGGGTTTTCAGAGTTTGACCTCTGATGACCTCAAAGAAGATTTGACATCACAAGCAACAGGATTCTTGTACTCAAAATGGCAAATCCATATATCATGCAGCCTATGCAAAGTATCCTTGACTTCTACCATGAGAAATCATGTTTTCAAGGTTTTTAGGCCTGACAAATGTATTTAAATGTACTCGCTATTTGGCGACTGTGACTAAAAGTCTACTGAAAATTTTGATAACTGTGCAAACTTGGAAGAACTTCATACATGGTGTTTACGAGCACCTTAGTGAGTACAAGAACCCTATTGTTTATTGTGTCAAAGGTCATTTAAGGTCAACGTAAATCTCTGAAAAAACTTGTAAACATAAAAATTCTTATAGTGAATCATTAGTGGACTTGACAATTGGGGAACCATCCATCAGCTGACATCAATGATTGTCAGCACTTGAAATGTGGAATACAGTGTTGCTATTGACTTAAATAAAATGTGGCAAGGAATGATTAATTGGCTTCTGTGTCACTCACTTTGCAGCTTCCTTAAGGGATTATCTACAATGGGACTACTGGACCTTATTAGGTCTCATCCACTTGTTATGGAAGAGTGCTTCATGCGGAGCAAGGATATTCTAACAGCCTCAAGAATGGAGAGACTCTTTAGTCACGATCTCTCTCCAGAGGGCAGCAATAGAAGAATGGCAGAAGCCAGAATGTTGACGTACTGGCTTGACATGCTCATTGATATTGATGGTAAAGTTAACTTAATGTTATGATGAAAGTATGCAATATAATGAATGACATGTATTACTTATATTTTGCAGGCAGTGTTTCATCTGTGTTTTATCTGTATTTATTAAACAGATAAAACACAGATGAACAATTGTTAGTAAAGGAGAACATAGTAACATTGCTCCTTTGAGACATCTGCTAAATTATCAATATTATATCAATGTCATTCATGAATCAAAATATAAACATAGCATTTTGTTTTGATTATTTTGTTTTTACGTCAAGTCGTTCTGCAATATTTGCTCACAAAACTATGCAGAGGAAAAAGCAGTTAAACATCCAAGTATACTGTTATGGATTACAAATTAAATTCTACCTTAATGTCCCTGTCAAACATGTTTGCTAACTAAACACACACATAGCAACCATTAGAGAGTGCAAAACAATTAAAGTATGTTTAAATAAATCATTGCTGTCAGTAGACGTCCAAAACCACTGCTATTCCACCAGGTTACTTTTACAATCCGCTTTAAATTTATGATTCCTTGCCAAAGGCAAAAAGGGTCAATGCTGTTTATTCAGGTAAAGCTGATGAAAACCCCTTACTTTAAATTTGGATGCATCAAATTAATACAATGTCCCTGTGCACACAATTCACATAAATGTTCTCATAACCGGTACCCTTTCCTAACTAAGAACACTGTAAAGTACGACAGTAGATAACATACATTCACATTGACAATCTCTATGGAACTGAATGGCTCACATGTCAGCTTTTGCACTAATCGCCAACTTAAGCTTTCCATAGTAACAATAATCCTTAACCTATTCTGACTGTACTCCAAGAAGGTATAAATGATTGGTGTATCCCAATGTTAAACATTTTTTTTTTCATTTTACATTCTATTTAAATAGACAAACAGTCAACGATATCTCATAGGGACATCCTAATTTTCGCCACTGGGTTGGACACAGTTCCAGCGATAGGATTTCAGTCAAGTCCTCAGCTGCAGTTTCTTCGCGATGCAGAAATCAATGAAGGCTAGAGATCTCAGTTCCCAAAAGGCCACACCTGTGCCTGCATTTTAAAACCTCCGATCCATAATTCCTATGAATTATTTAAAGAAAAGATGGAGTTTGGAATTTTATCTGCTGCTGGACTCGGTGAACCTTAGCATGACATTAATGTGTGTTCATCTTTTTGTTTCTGTTCCTATGCATATGAGGAGCCTCTGTATTCAGTTATGTTCACGTGCATGTATATGGGTGTGTGAGTGGAGTCTTAAGAAATATAAGCTGCTTTTAGTTGATAATGGGGGTGGGGGGGGGGGTAGGGTTCAGCAAAATGGGAGAAATGTTTTGGGTGTGGGGCACAGAATGCAAATTGCAGAAATGTTAACTGAGGCTTTGGGGTTTTCATCGTTCCCAAAAGTGATATCAGCAGAATTTTGGAGGTAAAAATAAATTATAGTAAGAAGTCAAAATGATTTTTTAGTTTCAATGACTGTATCCACAGTGCTGGAATATGTAATGGACAGATGGGGTGGGGATATGGTGCATTCTGACTCCAGCAAATGCTCATGCCAGACCAGGGGCTCAGTTAGACATCTATTATAGTGGCCCAAATACTTTGCTGTTGGTAGGGATGGGGGGGGGGGGCATCAGAGTTCTGCTTGAACCTATTTATTTGTGTAAAAGACATTTGTTTTCCAACTGTTTGTATTACAGCATTATTTTTGGAAATTTTAGTGTTATTGTAGCCTCCTTAACCTGGACATTTCTCATTAGCAATATGTTGCATATTGTTCGAATCAGTGAGGTAGTATACAGATGAGGGAGTTAAGTAGGCCTACCTCTCACCCATAAATTCTCAGGATACCAAAATAAAAATAAATAGCTATGACACTGTTTTTCGACTTCTTTTCATTGCACGATGTGATCTGCTTTTCAGAAGGTTTTCATCATTAGCCATGATAAGCACATAGTACAAGATTTCACTGAACAAGTAAAGCTCAAGATGGTTAATTACTTGATACTTTTAGTCAAAGTGTCGTTGTGTCATTGTGTGGGACTTTATTGTCCTCAATTGAATAAAACACATTCGGGTCAAAATAATGGACAAAGATAAGAGTTCCTGTGTATACATACACACATGTACTAAAATGGATTGTAAATGTTTGAAAGGGCCATAGCCAATGTTACCATGGAAACTTAAGAACAAAGGAGCTTCTCTCCAAACGGATTACATTTATATTGTACGCAAAGTCGTATACATGAATAAAGTAGATCCCTCGCCTGAAACGACGTCAGAAAAAATTATGGACCCCCACCCGTAACAGAGGGTACAGCCTGTATAGTGTTCAGTAATTAGTTTCTTCACGTAACATAATAACATGATGTGGAATAGTGAACGACACAACCACATCACCTCCAAAATATGGAGCAAGTTAAATGAAACCATTGCACAATTTTATCTGAGAGAAATAAGTTAAGGTTTATTCTAGAAATACATGGTTGAGGCATTCAATAATGCAATAGAACGGAATTTAGAAGGCTTTTCAACAAGGAGATACGACAATAAGTGACAGGCATATTGTATCGTGAACAGGGTGCTATTGACAGAATGTATAGCGAAAATTTAGTAGTTCAGTGGTATATGTAACGGTGATAATGGGTAATAAGAACGGATGTCAAGAGTGGCAAATAAATCTCGGCCTTCATTTCGTGGAAAGCAAAGGCCTCTGTGAAATATTTTTCTGTGTTTTTTTTTCTGTGGTAATGAGGCCTATCTAACGTGTTATATGTAAATTAATTCCGGATAGACAATCCTCCGGATACAGTGCTTTACAGGAGTGATTGCACAAATTCTCTCACAGCAATGTTATCCAATGTAATAAGCAACCTGTTCGTCATTATTTGCAAGATTCTCATCTCGTCTGAAGTTCGTAGTTAGTGTTCTTTATTGTTCTTCCGAAAGCGACATTGTGTGTGGAACAGCTACGCGGTGTTCAACTTCGTCATCCAAGTCTCTATGATCAACGTTGTCTAACTTAATCCCATATTGAACAGCATCTTCCTGTTTAAAAGAAGATAATGATTTTCAGTACTATACTAGCTTCCAAATTAAGTGGTATCTTTCAGACACGGCCACAATCAGATTAAATGTCATTACCATATTTCTGATAATCATGCATGTGAACACATTTTCTACAAATGCAGTTTTACTTTATTCGTTGGTCCGTACCATGCATCCACCTGTATCTATTCCTCTATTTTTTCCGCCTAACGTCTACAGAACCTTCTAGTATATATCTGTCTGTCTATCAGTGGCTTAATCAGCGGGGGGGGGGGGGGGAGGGGCGGTCAGAATTTTTTTGGCGACGGTGAAAAAACAAAGGGAGCAAAATAAACAAATCTAAGGATACGCGCGCGGGCAGTGTCTCTCTGAGTGGCCATATGTTTGTATTCACAAACATTTCATTTTCAATATGTGCTATAACCGGATGGTTTTCGACCGCGAAGGGAAAATTTTAATACACGAAGGTAGTTTAAAAAAAGTGAAAGATAGCACCATTTTGCAGCTAAGCCCTTTTCGAAAACAAACTATTCGAAATGGAGGGGGATACCCCTCCCCTTATACCCCTCCTCCAAGACTATGATCCACGGCTATGTGCCTATCAATGGGGCCAGAAATTTGACTTTGGCCCGCACACCCCTCCCCCCCCCCTACACCAAACAAATGGCTACGCCCCTGCTGTCTTTCTGTATACCTAACTCTCTATAGTCTGTCCGTGTCTGGAAAGATATGAAGCACAGCATACATTTTGTGAATGTTTTGGACAGAAGCCTTCTATTTATCATGTAATAATCCAGAATATATGAGAGACAATCCCTGGCTGTAAGTATTTATCATAAAATAGTACACGAGTTGGTCAGTTGGACGCGAGTCTGGTATATATTTACGTTGGTTGATTTTAACATGCAAATTTGCAGACACGATGTTATCATTCTCTACCAGATACATCAGGCCATTCTCACAACGAGAAAGTTCCAACGAAAATACTAACCTCTTCAAGAAAATCAATTTGATATCCATCATTGTGTGCACCCTGAACCCAAATTTGCATTGGTGTTTGATTTCCGGCAGTTCGTATTTTATGATGAATGAATGTTTTTGAAGAGACTTTAATTGCTTGTTTATGACATGCTGGAAGACGTAATGGAACGCAAACAAGTCAAGATCACCGTGATCCACAATCCATCCGTCCTTCTTGTTCCATCGTGTAGAAAAGATCATAGAAACCACTCAAGCATTATGGAAGACTAAATTTACAACAACAAACAAATCTAAATTGAGTAATAGTGGGATCCGTCGGGCCGAAGACTAGTTACAGTTAGGGAAATGCTTGAATGACGTAAGGGATGACTGGTCATTTTTTTTTAAACAAACAATGAAATAAAAAAGAAACCTAGGTCAGCTTCCAAACAAGCTAATCTACGGGACTGGATTACCGCTTGACGAGATGATCTTATCTTTTCAAACGATAAATTATGAAAATTAACCTTTGGCACACTTGCTACCATGTTAAAAATCGAATCGATTTTGTGTGTGGGTGCGTGTGTGTGGAAAATAACTGTTTTGCATAAATAGTACTTTTTAGTGAGTGTGCATATCGATAATTTTCATTTTTTTTTACCGTTTTTCAATGTTTGTATGTCGTCAATTTGATTTCCCTGCTACACTGATGATGTGCAGTAGCCTATACTGATCATACTTCTATTTGGTAGTGTGCGCTTCTGTAACCAGACAAGGTTTGTGCGTCAGAACTCATGACAATCTCACACTCTCAGCTCATAACCATTATACACAAAAGGCACGTAGCGAAAGAAACGAATGCGGTTCTTACCTTATAAACATCTCGCCATAGTCATTCTATTCGCTGGTTGTGTACTGATTTTCCAGCAATGAAAGATCCCTCCCTGTGCCTCTCAATGGTTGTTCTAACATGAATTAGCACACACGCGTGTTTTCTCCTCCTTTATCTAATCGGACACGCTGAGGAAGACGATGGAGTTTACCTCCATGGGAAGACAAAACTCATCAACAGCTCTTGAAAGGCCTTCAGCACCGTGTCAGCTTTGTTGTCGGTAGAACCATGGAGGTAAACCTCCATGGTAGAACAAACCAATAAAACTGGCATGGGCTGTATCTATCGAGGCCACCGTGGATTACAAATCTCCACCTGCCAATTAACAATAAGAAGACAATATCTATTGTTGTATATTTTATTTCTTATTGTTTTGCAGCATCAAACATTTTCATTTTCGATAGCTGGGCTAACTATTTGCATTTATGCTCCCTCCCCGAGCTCCATCTGTGCCGTCAACCACTTTGCGGAAATTATGATTTTATATATGGTCATGTAAGTGTCCGACAACTCTGTTTGGTGTGAGTGTGACAATACAAGTTTCCAACTAAATGTAGGCTACACGTGACATCGAAACCAACAAAACACACACATTTTATATATTTTTTTGGGCACCCCAGCGTATACTGTGTCCCCCCTCCCCTCTTCACGTGGAGTACACCCCCCCCCCCCACTTGATCCCAAAAGTAAAGTTTATTAGACAAATTTCTCTGTGATTCAATTCTTTGCTCATATTTGCTATAGGTCTATTTGCAGACAATGTGGAAATTTCAGTCATATTACTCGCGAAATTCTAAATTCGATTGAATCAACATATAGAACCGCATATAAGGCTCTGACAAATAAAACTGACAAGCCACTCATCGCAGGAGAAAGGAAGGCCAACATAATATGCACATGTACATGAAGTTACGTCAATTGAGAGAGTCTTGCATTGCAATAACTTGATATTAAATGTAATTAATAAGACTACTGAAGATTGAAGAAATGAACTTTCCCAGAATTTGTGATAAGTTTATTTTATGCAATACGGGTAAAAGCACACCTTGATATTATAAATGCATTTTGGTTACGTTTTATCACCTATGATGCGGACCCAGGGGAGTGTGTTAGTGTGTACACACCCTTTCCAATCTCGCAACAAGAAAATCAAAGTAGTTATTAGCACTACCTTGAGTGTAGATCTTATTATATATCTTAACTTTAGGTTACATATGCCTCATTATAAACCAGTCCACGTTAACACCCCCCACCCCCACCCCTCCCCCAAATCGCCTTAGATTGCAATCTCCTGCAACAACATCATGGAAATATTCTTTCCCTGGATCACGCCTCCTCAGTATATGGTGAATACCTTGAGCCTATGGGGTGAAAGGTACTGAAACAGTCGCTTGGGACAGCACTTTCTTAAAACAAAGTTTCAGACTATATATTTCACAAGTTCGTCTCCATTTCGAAAGTACAAATTGTACTGAAATTTCAATTATTATCTCAAATTTTCGTTTTTGTATTGTAATCTACAATCTAACTCGATCATACCAGGTTGCCAATGTAAAAATTCACCAAGACATCCACCCTCTTTTCAATTAATGGAGAAGAAATGAACTGTTCGTTTCCGTAAACTTTGAGACACGAGTGCGCCTACTGAGGGCGGATAACAAAATTAAGTGTAAATAATGTGTAATTGTGTATGTTCAATGTACGTTCACAATCAAATTGTCAATAGACGGAAAATTCAATCAAAAGAAATCAATTAATTTGCTATAAATGTGTATTTCCTGCTTTTTACCTTCCAATTTGTTAATAAAGATTAATTTGTGTAATTATGTATATTTTATTTAGTCTTGAACAATGAAATTGTCAATAAACTGAAAGAAAAGAAACTATTCCGATTTGCATAATTGTTTAACATGTGGCACGATCATACATATTATTACCACAAGTTCCACAAGCGTTTTAACTACTAAATAATGAACACGTGTATTACGTGTAGATGATATCTGGAACTATGTGCTATGGTTAAATCCTCCGCCACGTCGCACATATGTTCCTTCGGACCCCAAACAGACCCGAGTGAGCATCATTATGTGTATATTGTCTATAAGGGACGACTTAGACACTGATTTTGGGGATAATTTGTAAATTATCAAAAATACACTAGGGTATACGATTCTCACGGTCAATAAATAGCTATTAAGTATTAACATTATACGACAATAAGTGATAACGATCACTTAAGTAACTCTGGAATCAATTTAAAGATGTTCCACGTACCCCATAACAAGTAAGCTTTTGTAGAAGTATGCGGTGGTCAATGGTATCAAACGATTTTGAAAGATCAAGGAAAAGTGCAGCTGTATATCTTATTATCCAATCATGCATTCCTAGATTATGTCGACAAGATTGAGTGCCGCCATACATGTTGTGTTTTTTTTTTTGCGGGAACCATATTGATTTAGATACAAGTCGTGTTTAAGTATAAAGTTGTAAAAACGGTTGGGAACAAGTCGTTCAATAAGTTTAGATATTGAAGGTAAAACAGATATTGATCTATAATTACACATCAGCTACTCATTTTCAGATTTAAAGGCATTGAAGACTCGCCCCAAACCGCGTGCGGCCATCTGAAAAAGTTCACTTTCTGTTGCTTGCAAGTGACGTTTTTTTCGTGTCGCTACAAAATGCAGACAGTAATGAAACGTGATACCTTGTTATCTTTAGCTGGACCTGAGATGTCCATCGTTGTATCGTTTATACACTTGTGGGTATTGACCGCAGCTGTATGTACTGACTGTACACTAGTGTCTAATTACCGACGGTAGCAAGCTGTGTGTGTATTTTCTGGGATAGATGGTGGTGTCTAACACTTCTGTGACACCTCATTCGAAACTAGGTCAGATTACCGGCATTAGACGTTTCTTTTTGCGCGAGTCTTCACACCCTTTAACCAGAATGCAAAATGCATTGTGGTTTCGATGATGTAACATGAGCAGTTTTTCTTCATGAATCTGACGTAAAGTGTAGTGAGGTTGTACATGTTTACAAGCCTTTCACGATTCGACCTGTTATCCCCAAATGACCTTTGACCTCCACCAAAATCTTAAGGCTTCTTTTCTACTCAATGTTATACACCTTCATAGCAAGTACGAGATTTGCCCATGCTTCCAATATTGAGCTATCATGTTTGCAATGTTTTCACAATTTGAACTCTGATGACCCCAAATGACCTATTACCTCCACCAAATACAATAGGCTTCTTGAAATCAATGTGGTACTTCACCACATTAAATATGAGGTCTGCCCAAGCTTCCCTTCTTGAGATATAGCTATTTCAATAAGTTTCTTGCACTCAAGGGAGATCTACATACCAAACATGAAGTTCAAGCAAGTTGTTCTTGAGTTGAGCTCAACTAAATTGACCTTGAGTTATAGCATTTACTGAACATGCTCATGTCACATACACACACGCATGCCAACTTGAGCCAGGGTTTTCTAACCTACCAAATGGCAAGTCAACAAAAATATATCACCCAAACATGGTGTAGGCTTGGCTGAGTATACATCTTCTTTGGGGGCATGTTTCCAATGTGGTACTGAGGTAGTTGTTCGTGCTGACTGTAGGTAGGTCGAAATGCATACAGTATGAAACATGTAAGAGAGGTATGAAGTACAAATACGAAGTTGATCCAACTTCCACTTATATGGGATTAGTGTTTTACAAGCTTTCCAGGCTTTGAGCTCAAATGACCTTTGACCTTGACAGGGTTGTTGTTCTCAGTAAGGTGGGACCCACAAAGTACTTTTAAAATTGTGTTTATATTTTCAAATTGACTTCAAATGACCTTTAATCTTCAAAGAAAATAACAGGGTACTCACTATGATGTGTACAGTATACATGCAACGTAAATAGATAATCCCAACTTCACTGTTGATGTTATACACACAACATCACCATTGCATACTGTAGCTTCCGTTTGCCTTCAGCAAAGAATAAGATACATTGGTTCCATTAAGAAGTATGGGAGTTTCTTGCTCTAATCCACAAACTTTTAATGGAATACCAATGTTTTTACTTCAAACCTATCAAACAACAATATTCACTGTGCTTGTCATCTTTTCAAGTTAAAAATCCTTTTGTTATGAGTCAGTGAAATTACATAACCATAGCAAGGAAAATTGTTTAATGCAAATCAGGTACCATAAATCACTTCATTATGTACAGTTAAACACTGATAATAAATGTAAATAAATAACTTGCATTATTTGAAAACAGCACTTTATTGTAGTCTTCAGATAAGAACACATATCATTGCTTAACTTCATATCAAAACATGCTATGATGAATATTTCCATGAATTATTTGTTTTGAAGATCCTTATATGTTATTACACTTTGGGCATACTGTAATAAATACCATTATAAATGACCCACTAATACCTTGAATACCAGGCATTACATAATAGCTCAGAATGACATGGCTTCCTTAAATCAACAGAGTAACTACGAATGTAGTTTGGAAAATTATAGAAACATTATGATACATCATGCGCACCACAGTAAGCATCATGATACATAATGCCCACCACTGTTAGCATCATGATACATCATGCGCACGACAACTAGCACCATGATACATCATGTGTACCAAGGCTAGCACCATGATACATCATGCGCACCACATGCGCACCACGGCTCGCATCATGATACATCATGCCCACCACGGCTAGCATCATGATACATTATGTGTACCAAGGCTAGCACCATGATACATCATATGCGCACAACGGTTAGCACCATGATACATCATGCGCACCATGACTAGCATGATGATACAGTACATCATGTGTACCAAGGCTAGCATCATGAAACATCATGTGTACCAAGGCTACCACCATGATACATCATGCGCACCACGGTTAGCACCATGATACATCATGCGCACCGCGGTTAGCACCATGATATATCATGCGCACCACGGTTAGCATCAATGTTTCATTGAGAAAGATGACACATTTTGCAATTTAGCCTGTACATTTTCCATGACTTACTAGTCAGTGAGATGTTGTGCTGGATAGTACTGTATGTGTACTAAGCCAAGGTTTCCACTGATTTGCCCTCTTGACTGTCCCTGTTGTACTAAAATGGCCAATGAGGTACTGTACAGTAGTACCGTAGGTAAGGTTGCTGGGACAGGGTACCAGTGGCTTCTGCTATATTTCCTACTGAGCTATGCATGTTTACTAGTGGTGGATCTTTATTCTGGGTAGCAAATGGGTACACAAGGCATTTTGTTATTGCTTTGGTGATATTTTAGTAGATGTTGTAATGAAAAGCATCCTTTAACAAAAATTAATGGTTCTGAGGTTAGATGCCAATAGTACAACAGTCCAATGATCTGCAATATAATCATGGATGATATTTAGATCCGTTATTGAAAAACACCTGCTACAGTACTTAACAAGAGAACTCGGTGTACTCTACAGAAAGCTCTTATAAGAATGACAGTTGTTTGTAGCACAAGCATTGTTTAACAAGGACACAAATGTTATTTTCTTCCGATTCATGACTACCTTCTTAATGCCACAAAACCAGCAACTACTCAGTGATCTAATATGGTAAGTTGGTGAATCAAAGTTGGGTGGAGGAAGTTTTTGAAACTATGACCCCATACTGATTTCAAATAAGGCCAGGTTAATTTGCACATATGTGACTGCAACATTGCACAGTAACAGAATATACAGACAGATTAACTGTTAACTAACATGCGGATAGTTAATGACAAAGGTTTACTGTACCACGTTTGCTGGTACAACTCAAATATATAGATATTCCCGAGCATGCCATGTTCAAATACATTCAGTTCCATCCATGAAGACACTTCACTGCTTTGTGCCACACAGGTACACTTGATTCCAAAAATACACTTTGAATGATTAGTGTGCTTGCATAAACATTTTAGATACATAGCAAGCACAAAATAAAGCTTCCACCAGTAAGAGAGGGTGACTTTTTGCCATGTCAATAGCAGATCCAATCCATCAGTCTCTAGTAGTAATTTCTCTTTAAGAATTGCCTTCTGATCCGATTAATCAGTGCCCTCTCTAGTCATCAGTTTTATACATCCATTTGCCCTTATTCCTATTTAACTTTTTATACAAATAGAACATTCTTTTTTGTAAGTCATGTCTCTCCTTTGGGCCCATGTCTTTTCCAACATATTTTTTCTTGGCAATTAGCATTTGTAGCTCGTTTTTAGGCTTCCAGCCCTTCAACCACCATGGCCCACTTTTTATATTTCTACGTAAATCGTACGTTCCATCGCCAAGAATGTCTTTATAATCGTTCTCTCCAAAGAGGGCATTCTCTTCGCTCCATGCATCATCTGGCTTCATCTTTGGTACAGGAAGCTGCTTCCACTGGATAAGAGATTCTGTTGAAGGTCGCTCTGTCTTATCAGACCACAGCAAAGCAGCTGAATTGAAAAGACAAGAAACATTTCTTACCTTGATAAATCTGCTAACATGTATAGTATACATACATTAAGTACTGTAAGACAAGTTGTCAAGTGTATCTTGACAAAGGAAACCGCTCTCTATTCATTTGTGCGACAACATTCTCCAAATTTTACTTGAGTCCTCTCACATTTTTCCAAACATACTTTCTGTATCCCTTTCTAAATTTATTTAATGTTAATGAAAAACGCTTCTGGTAAATCTTGAATACAACTGATTTGATATCCACATATGCTTTGTAACCTATTCCATTCAGTGAAGTACTGTACAGTATGTACAATGTTATCACACACTTTTGAAATTATTATAACAATATAACTTAGCCCACATTATGCGTGCGCCTGCAAGTCTATGCGTTTTTCACAGTTCTAAAGTGAAGTGAAATTCTGTGAAACAAATTTAAATTCACAGTTATACATAACCAATGAACCTCATCGCATGCTGAAAATCTTTACAATTTGCTATTAAAACGATGAGCTTTTTCTTTTTTTTTTAATACTTTGTAATACTTCCATATTAGTCTATGCATGCAATTCTCAGTTTAATGTTTAAAGAATAGTCCAGGTCAAATATTTTTTTTGATATGTTAAAGAGGAACATAATCTAAGCATTCTGGTGAAATTTGCATTTAATTCCTATGTACCGTTTTTTTGTATACCTCCAGTCAAACCCAAAGGGTGGAACATCCCTTACAGGCTATCAAATGTGTGCACTCAAATATCATAACGTTAGGCCTTGTTGTCACATACAGTAGGTATGTTTCAACAACAAGCGCTCATGGTAGGAAGATGCACTTGAATTGTTTCAGAGAGTATCACATAATATTTGAACCAATGCTTTGATCATAAACTGTTATGATTTGAGACAATGAATTTTGTGGGAAGCTAACATATCTGATACTGACAAGGATTTTCCATCTCAGTTTCTTTGTTCTCTCCCTATTGAGAGCAGCTAAAGTAAAATTAACATTCATACCACAATAGTTTCTTTTTGCAAACTTTTTCAGTCCTGTGCGCCAGTCAATCTCAGGCATGTCACACTCCGATCACAGTGTAGGCAGTGATACTATCACATCTTTACAACTACACAAGTAAAGAAGGTCATACAATAAATGCAATTGGTGTTCGATCGGGGTGAACGCATTTTTTTACGGGACACAACAATTTTGGGGGACTTGCATCCCTGGGATGTTAACTGTTACAGTTACAGTTTGCGATGTACAGTACCGTAAGGGATTCTGAATCATGAAGACTTGTGCACAATTATTTGACTACTTCCAAAAAGTAAATTTGATTTGACTATATCAGGAGAGGGGAAAATGGCCAATTGGCCATTGAATAACTGGAAAATAGTAGTTCTGCTTGCATAGCAGTGCATAGGCCTATTGATAAAAGGCTTTTTTAGAACTATTATAATTTTTTACAACTACTGTGGGAGAGTCAGACGGCTGCAGTGTCAGCCGGAGACAGATGATAATCAGGGGGATAGATGGTTACCGGGTTGGATGATGATGATGGGGGAAGGGTGATGATGATGATGGGGAGGCATGATTACTATACAAAGTTTATATTTTCCAAAGCTTACAATAAATAATTTTCATTGAAATATGAAACTGCTAAAAGGCACTTAAAATAGGTCCAAAAACACATGAATTTGGCCCTCGTGTAACCCAAAATTGCAAAATTTCACTGCCTAGGGATGTTGACATTCACAAGTGGCCCTAACACATGCAACTGGATGAGCCAAAGCTTCGTGTTTACAATGTTTTGGCATCATGATTTTGTGACACCAAGAAGCACACTCAGTTTTTTAATGTCCACACCCAAAAGACCAATTCCTACTATAATACTAGTTGGTACCATTTTCAGATAGTGTCTGATTATAATTTTCAACTACTAGAATATTGAGAATTAACCTGATTTTTTTTCTTTACAGAGCACGGAGAGGGGATGTTGGGATCTCATTTGCATTTTTTTGTTAAACCTTGACACTTAAAAACCTGTTTTCATACCCCTGTCATATGCACTCCTTTCTGGTATTTACCAAAATAGTTTCGATATTGAATGCTTGGTACATGGTAGCCACTCAATTATCATCTCACTGCAAGACTATAAATGGCAATGCTGCATCTCTGGCAATGTGCCGAGTAGCTCAGGTGTATCGGTACATGGATGCCCTCTGAAGCTAACGAGCGGCCGTTATATACAGTAGGCATGAACTCAACAAACTGGTAAATGACTGGACTAGCCCTATCAGTTTTGAGACTTCAAAATTGCCAAGCAATATGAAATTAGATTTTTTTTCCCTAGCCATGAAGGTATTCCGGCCTAACTTTAGAATCCGTACTATATGAATGGGAAAGCTTACTTCGAATCGGCAGAATAACAACTGTATAATCCGGCTGAACGTGTGTTAGGTTAGGGGTTAGGGGTTAATCCAAGCCCCATTTAACAATGCTCACCCCATCAAAAAGAGATACAGATTCTAAATTAGTACCGGTATTCCTCTGTATGGAACTGAAATTTTACCATTCCTTTTGAGAGGTTTGTTATGAATGATACATATGCCTAGGCCTTGTACTACAGTACTTACTAGGCCTAGTAATAATAATCGAAGTGATTATTCACAGGGCAGCCCGGGGAATAACATACACAGACACCTTATTCGCAGGGCTGTGATGATTTTGAAAATAGGTTTATTATTGGCTTTCAATGACATCATTTTTTATGTGACTTCATTCATTTGACCTCTGCACCTTAACGGCGCGCAAACCTTCTTTGAAGTCCTTTCGTATCTTTCAGAATCAGATTCACCGTCTTTGCCGGTTTTTTTATGGAGAAATGTTCCTGCTACATTTTAAATGTCATGAATTATTAGAAAAATATTGTTTTTGAACCGACTGACATAAGAAGAACTTAACTGCATTTGCACATTAAATTTACAATTCAGCCCTAGGGGCCTAGGCCCTAAGTCTGTAAGTTCTAACGTAGGTAGCCTAGCCTACAATACATGTCGTAAGCGTTACTGTTGGGCTAGGCTAAATGGACTAACCAATGGTTTGCCACTGCCTTGGCATGCTAACGTTAGGTGTAGGCAGTGATTAAGAATATGAAAGACCTGATGGAACAGTTGGCCCCAAGAAACTGGCTCATTAGGAAATTTCTCGGGTCCCCATACTGATATCAATTTCAAAATGTGTATGACGCAAAAGCCAATTTCAGGGACATCAAATATCATATGTTAAGGGTCCCAGATTTATGAGATGCAAAAAGGGCTTCTGAAAAGTCAATTTTGGGATCCTCAATTATGCCAATCTTTATGGCCCCATAACATCAAAGATACTGTAGGTTCTACTTAAGCCATATTAAAGGGGCTTGAAAGGCCGGTTTTGCTATTGATACCAGTCAGTTTAGGGGCCTTGAAAAAGCCAACCTTTTGGGCCCAAATAGTCTTAGCCACTTCATAAGCTAATTTTTGGAACCCCAGACAGCTCCATTTTAAAAGCTTATTTCAGGGAGCTTACCTTGGGATTCCCCAAAAGCCGACATTGCCTTAAAGCCAATATGGTCAAGGGTGTGACATTCCCCCCCCCCCCTACACCTTTACATGCAAATGAGCAGTCACTCTGCAAAAACAAAGGTGAAAATGAGGGATGACATTTTTTTATGTTGGCGGTACTAATGCTAGACTGGTTCAATCTTAAGGCCCTAGACTCCCAAAACCAATCCTAGCAGCATTAAGATAGGACTCCCAAAGGCCAATAAATTCCCCAAAATATAGGGGCTCCCAATTAAGACTCTCCAAAAGCCAGCTGGTGCCCAAAAAGCAAACTCGAATAGCCCCAAAAGTTACTGAGCCCGTTAACCCAGTCTAAAGCTGCCCTGTGAATAAGGTGTATGTGCCGGCTATTCGTAGGGCAGCCCTACAAATAAGATGCTTGTGTCCGGCTATTCGCAGGGCTGCCCTGTGTCTGGCTATTCGCAGGGCTGCCCTGCAAATAAGGTGTCTGTGTTGGGCTGTTTGCAGGGCTGCCTTGTGAATAAGATGCTTGTGTCCGGCTATTCGTAGGGCTGCCCTGCGAATAAGATGTTTGTGTCTGGCTATTCGCAGGGCTGCCCTGCGAATAAGTGCCACCAATAATAATATAGTAGGCCTTGTACAATTAGTACTAGTAGTAGGATCGGGTCACTTTCCGCCATCGTTACTTTCCGCCATAACTTACCGCCACAGTTTTCGTGACTTTCCGCCATGGCTCCGCCGTTACGTAGGAAATAGAGTAAAAAGCAAATAGATAGGATTGGTATATTTTGAGAACCTGGAGTGATTGAATGGAATCACAAGGGTTTAGAAAAAAAGAGTTGGTATTGAAAAGAAAATAGAGTAAGAAGCAAATAGATAGGATAGGTAGGCTACATTTTTGAGAGCCTCAAGTGGTTGAATGGAATCGCGAAGGATTAAAATAAAAGTTGGTATTGAAAAGAAAAAGGTTGCATGCGCAGGTTTTGAGGGGATCTTAAAATAATTGGAGTGTTGAGTCATTGGATAGAATTCATTGTAAGGACGGATTAGGGAGTATACAATATTCAGAGTAGTAATGTTATCAGCAATTAATATAGGCTATGGGATAGTTACGGTGCGGTATGCATTGCATGTGGCATATAATAATAATGTATAGGATAGTTACGTACGTCGCGCTATGCATTGTGTGCGGCATATATAGTACAATGAACAGGAAATAACATTGTAATTTAAAGGTATAGATAGAATGTAATGGTTGTAGGTGTTTGTTGGAGTAATGAATGACCTGTAGCGATATTGATGGGATGTTTAAACGGTTTCATTGATGGTTCAACGTTGGAAGAAATTTAGTTTTAATATGATTCTAGGAAGCTAAGGGCCCCTCCCTTTTCTGTACTCCTCCCCTCTAGTTTTCGGCTTGGATTCTACATGCGGGTTCCTGATCACTATTCAGTGAAAAAAAACTAAGTTGGTTTAAGTTTCGCGAAGTGTAGTATTTGGTGTTAATGTTTATGTGTGTACGGTCATATTATTTGGAATGAGGAAATCTAATATAAGTTCAGTTAAGCGTATGTAAGAGTTGTTTACTGGGTTAATAATTTAAGTTGGTTTAAGTTTGGCGAAGCGTAGTATTTGGTGTTTGTGTGTGTGTTGTGTATGTATTAAATTATATAGAATTTACACGAGTTGTTTTATAAACGCTTCATTCGCAGTGCAATATTCGGCGTTTACGTAAGTAGGCTGGTCAGATTATACATTGAGTCTACGAGGGTTTTGGAATAGTTCAGGGAGAGTGTACACGGAGGGAATTGTGTGTGCCGTACACGAAGAGAGTTGTAGGCTGCGGTTCAAACGTAATATGTTGCAACGATTTTCCTTCCAAACCATGACACACTCCTGAATATTGTTTCTCATTTCAATTTCAGAAAACTGCTGACAAATGTTGACCAATGTATGAAGCAGAATTTTCGGCCGGGGAAGTAATTTCAAGATAACCTAAAGATTTAAAAATATATATATATATCCATTATAATATCCAACATTTTCACGGCTGACGAACATTTTAATTTTGTTTACTGTTAATGAAAATACATGGGCTACATGCCTACTGTTCATATTCATCGTAAGCATTCTGTTTTATTATCAGTGTCACAGGGTGGGGCTAATTTAAATGCTGTCACCCCCACCCCACCCCATGTAGTCGTTTTGAAAATATGGATGGGAATGGTCAATATAAGGTGGGCCTATACTGTTTAGTGTTCAAAACAATCAACGTCAACTAGTATGCTTTCTAAACCAAACAAACAAATAACCCAAGCCTAAAATGTAGTCCACCATATATGGTAAAAGCCTTCACCATCAACATATATTTGTTTCATTCATATAGGGTGGCATCATTCACTCAACAGTAGAGTAGGTCCAAAGAAACCTTTCTACGAGCTGATACCAGCACTCCATGCCGACGCCAGCTTTGTGAAGGTACAAGTGCTCCTGGTATCAGAGGGGAAGCTGCGCCGGATACAAAAGGCCATCTCCAAGTCGGTCCAGGCAAGGCTAACAAAGTACTGGACTGAGTACCAAGAAGGCCTACGGTCAACCGATCGACTCCTAGGGGCTGCTTCCCGTCTGTTCGGGACCATGGATGTGTAAATGCCAACGAACACCTCTGATATGAAAAGGAACTAACTCCTCGCCTGATCCTACGGGACAAAAAGAGGGCATGGGCAGGGTTCGGGGGGCAGTTCCCCAGGCGCTCAACCATGATATTTTTTATAAGGCTCGATTTGTAAATGTTAAAAATGTAAAGAAAATAGAGACCAGTCAGACCACCTTCAATTAAACTATTGAGATGTATTTGAAATGTCAAATTCTGAATGTGATGTGCGTTGTGTTGTGCTGTACACTACAATCAGGGGAGCCGTGTAAGCACTGTGGCTTTTTTCTTCTCAAGTAGCAAATGTGCCCTCCTGGCCCCTTTGATGAAG
>KN882244.1:284316-319814 GCA_000934455.1 Apostichopus parvimensis
TATTTCTGCTTGTCTCTGTACAATATGAACGTGAAAGAGTGATACGTGTGAGAAGAATGAAAGTATCATTTTTCTGCTAGTCTTCACATATTACAATATGAGCAAAATAGGAGCCTTCTCAACTACCCTTCTTAAAAACTGGAATACTCTACCCCCCTCTTTTGTTTATATGACTTTAGAATGATATTTCTGCTTGTTTGTCTCCTCTGTAAATATCGACACCTGTTGTGATGGCGCGGGTTACGACTTCGATACCCGACGGTCAAGGATAAACTTTTTCATTTTGTCGCAGCTCATTTGAAGAAAATACGAATTACTGTGCTTCTTATGAAAAACCAACTCAGATGATGGGAGTTGAATATAACAAAATATATAAATTTTTTTTATCCAACCCAAATCTCAGATGGGGGGGCACTCGGGGGGCACTAGGTTTTCCAGGGGGGCACTTCCCCCCCCCCCTTGGCGACGCCACTGACTGCGAGTGTCAACTACTATCAAAATATGTCGTGAGGTGAAAGATCACAGTTTAAAGATAAAATGAATTGAAACGCAAGTTTATGCTGTGAATGCTAAGTGAAACATTGAAGTGTATTCCTATCTATTTTTACCCACCATTAACCTACCATAAATAGAGACGATATTAAGTTTTAATTCTATAGTTATAGAAGTTCAATAAGTATAATATATAAGAAGTTCAATATAACCTTTAGACTTAGACATTAACCTTTCTAGGAATATGTAAGCAATCACTACAAGGAAATCAAAAAGGTATGTCAAAGTCCAGCAAGTATTGTAAACATATGTTATTACGCATGGAGGGTTGTACTAGCGTAGAGCTGTGTACAGAAACGTCTTTATCACACTTGATTTAACGCAGCTTCGAGTGTATGGTGCAACAGAAAACAATCCAGTGAATGGTGCTTTGTAGTGAACGTAGAAAATACAATTTGCCATTTCCTTTTTAAATGACAATTTGGCGTTGGCTGGACTCTTTATTACGATGATAGAATGACTGTCAGCCCACCAATCGATTTATGATATATTTGCTACCTCTGCGGAAAGGAAAGGAAAGGAAAGGGTGCTTAAAAACACAAGATGGGCTCAAGGTACTATAAATTGCGTTATGATTGTCTTTATTATGTGCAAAACAAAACATAAACATGCAACAACTTTATTCTTCTTGGTAGATCATCATTTGCCAGTGTCAAATATGCTGTCCACTGTCAAAATGTTCTCACTCACAAATGTATTCGTTCAAATAAAGCAGATTGAAGAATGTCTTATCTTTCAATTTCGAATAGTTTATCAAAACACTTTTCTAGAGCAATTAAAATATCCATGCATCCAAATTATGTCGGCATTAAGAATCTGTTCATTATGAAATAGAAGTCATTAGTGAGCTTTGTTTTGTGCTATTCAAGTATTTCATGGTAATATAACGTAATATGAATTTAAAATGGGGGGGGGGGTGAGTCTGTGGCCCGTGTCAAAAGTAGCTATAGGAAGATCCCCCATTTTCTAAACTATGGAACTGAGATTCGGTGACTATACACGCTTAGGCACAATGATAGTCACAACAGTCCATAAATACGTTATTCAACGTATTCAATGTAGACGAACATGGTCACGAAAAATGCAAACTTTTGGCAGTTGAACTTCCTGTGATTTTGTGACCTGGTAAACGTTACCTTTTATCTCATAAATGAAGGATCCCACGGACATATCGATGAATTATATCGGTGGGGTCCCTGTGATGCTTGTAGAAAAGAAAATATATTGTTACTTGTTTCTGATTTGTGGGAGTAACAGTTTCTCTCAATACCGTATAGCAGTTTAGGCTATACTGTTATACGCATGGCATAACATGGATTATAAAGAGCTATATAAGCTAGGAGAGAGATTTTGAATTAGCTCAGTAAATCAAGGTAGGTGACCTCCGACTGTAAAATGAGAAACTT
Organism: Apostichopus parvimensis; assembly: GCA_000934455.1. NCBI lineage: Eukaryota > Metazoa > Echinodermata > Holothuroidea > Aspidochirotida > Stichopodidae > Apostichopus > Apostichopus parvimensis. The sequence goes on from KN882244.1 coordinate 286,275, forward strand.
TTAATGTGAGCTCCATTGCAGTATTAAGCAATAAACTGTAAGAGCGCCAGCTATTTGTAAGTGAGGTCTCATTTCTGCTATTAGTCTTCCATTTGGAATGTAACTTAATCGTGCATAGTTGAAGGGACATTCTCATGACAACCGTTGGACCTTGGTATGAAATACAAAAATAAATCCTAATTTGCTGTTAAAAGAAAATCCAAAATGATCTTTATTCTTGATAGCGGTGTTTTGGGTACTTTTTATGCAAGATTTGCACTTCAGGAATTGTGCAAAATGGTGGGTAGTCAATAATATAATCAGACCAACATGCGCATCTAAAGTCTTAATTAAATTCGTAGTTGATAGTTCATTTTTATTGAAACAATTTTTCTTGAAACAATATAGACTTTGAATGTTCTTTAAGCATTCAAATTGCACATATGCGATGATTTCACCCATTGAATTATTATTTTCAGGATTCTCCAACAAATTGTCCGTCATTGTCACTAACTTATTAATTGACCATACATTTGGTAACATAAGCAAGTTCGCTTAAAGTCAAACAATTAAAAATTCAAACACGTAGAATATTCACGTGCTTTAGGGAAGAAAAGAAAAAAAAAGTGGTGTGTGTATATATGATGATGCTCCTTATTCATTATCCTATAATGTCTGTATTTGTGATTTAATAATCAACTATTATGGAATGTCATAAACAGAATCGCTAGCAGATAATGACTACCTCAATGGGGTGCTTGAAAGACTTATAATCTTGTTACAGAGAGTCAGAGATATTGCTAAACCTGCAATCATTTGAACAACATCGATCTGATGGAGTTCTATGTATTTCATCTTAGTGTTGGGCTCATCTGCGCGTGACAACAAACAAATATGTATTTTGTTCCGTTACGAATATTTCAAGGTAGACATCCCATGAAAATGAAACGTACATAGTCAAAGTTGCTTTCTTGACAGTTGCAAAACATACAGCTAATTTCCTGTTTTTCACGCTTGCTAAGACAAAACTGAACAACGGAAATCGAACCGCGAATAAGCACATCCGTGTTTAATCAATAATTCGCAGATTGGCTGCTGCAAAATAACATTTTTTTGCCAGAAGTAAGCAATCGCCATTGATGTCTACCTTTAAAGAGGTAACTACGAGGAAAATCTTCTGTAATAATGTATGTTATAGAAATATATCATATTCACTCCATGTACAGCCTTTTGCTTGCGATAAAAATATTTAATAAGAAAGTTATAGTGTATGAAATGTTTCCCAAAAAGTTATGAGGGCGGTATTGACGAACTTACGTAGCATGCATAGACTCCGGATGTGTGACCTGATTAATTCACTTTGGCTTTGAGTACGTTTCTGTATGCTGCCGTGTTGAACGAAATCTAACTGTATAAAAGGTGTTCCGCGTTATAGTCATTGTCGACCTTGCAATGAGGCATGCACTCCCAGCCAATAACAGTGTACAGTTGTAATTATAAAGTAAGCTTTTGTTGGTTTTATTATTCGAAACGTTGAGTTACTGGTCACTGCAATCGGTCGCAAAAAGACAAGTCGGTCTCGAAATCGATCAACATCTCTCTTAAAAAATGATCAATTTACGACAATGGTTAGGTGAGATTTAAGCTTGGTCACAATCTTGAATTTCATGCAAAAATTAATCGTTTCTTAAATTAAACTTTGGTTCACTGTTGCAGCGTGGGGTTAGGAGGGGGACTGTAGGGAGTGTTCTCTTGCCCCATCAAGTTTTCGATGATTTGACCTTTAAACAGGTTGGTTTTTGCACTTCCAATTTTGTTTTGTCCACCACCCCCCCCCCCTGGGTGCTGTGGCATAGCATCCCTTGGCTGGTACCCGGGTGGATTACCCCCACTTTGTACACCACTGGTACGACATCATATCGCTACTGTAGTCCTATATAAGGATTCCGAAACATAACCCATATCCATTCAGACCAAAAAACCGTTAAAAGAACACTCACATTCCCAATGTCCGATTCATGAGATGGTGATAAATGTGGCAACCTCGCAGGTAACTATACTTAGTATCCCTAACTTAGTTCATCTGCGAAATTGTTAAAGAAGCTTATTTCGACTGATGTGTGTACTATCGATATAAAGATAAAAAGTAATGTGAGATATGGGGTGGGGAAATTGCCTTTTAAAGGGGTTAAAGGTCACTTTCCTGACCTAAAACACAATGATTTGTATCTCAGCAGCAAAATATTGCATATGGTTGATCTTGCTGTCAAAATGCACAGCATTATACTAGAAGGAGACAAACCTAAACCTTAACTAGGACCTTAATGAACAAATCTCGACCTCCAAATTTGAGGTCATAGGTCAAAAGAGTGGTTTTATCACTAAAACGGCATATGGCCATTTGTCAGTGTAAGTGGAGCTTCCTTTGCGTAAATTTCAAAGGTCGCGCATCATTTTAAATTGAAAAAATCATAATTCAAACACTAAAAGCCCTATTATAGCTAACGTTTACACTTTCCACTAGGCTGGTTTCAACAGTTCAGTTCAGTTAAAGTAAAATATGTGCATTTAAAACCAACAACTGATTGATCAGAAATACTGATTACATCTTAAACTTACTGTAACTATAGCTAAAGCAACAAACAAATAACTGAATTAGTCGGTTTCCTCTTCATTGCTACCAAGTTCTCCTGGATCTGCTCCATTGGAACAGTGTCCACATGCATATGACATGCCAGCTTTCATGCACCTACATTTCATGGTTTGGCACTGCCTCTCGTTCCTTGCAGTTGCAGCAGCAAATTGCTTTCGGAAGGTTGTCTGGGGCGATACCCTCGGTCAGAATCTTCGTTCTGAGTTTTCTGCTGCTATCTACCTCCCATCATCTTCCAATGGGCTAAAAAACGGAGGTGTTTAGATGCTTCCATAGCACAACTTGAAAATGTATACACGAAGGGAATGTTCTGTTGTTGCATTTTCGTTTTTGTAGGCGGTCAGCGTCGACTTCACCCTTGGCTGCTGGCTTCTGAAACTTCGGATGGCGAGCCTTTTAGAGGGGAGTATCCCCACAGCAATATGTGAGAAACATATGGGGTTTTGCACAAAGACCAAGGCACAGATGAACACGTGTCGAGAGGTCTTGAAAAGTGAGAATGTAATATTCATCGTCATTTGTTTGGAAGCTTCAAAAAGGACTCTTAATTATCAATTTCCAATCAGCTAGGCCTATACGGGCCTATTGGACAAACAGCAACAGCAGACTGTCATCTCATTCCCAACAAAGTTTGTTATCACCATTAATTGACTTGAAATCTACTTTCCTTATAAAAGAAGAATTGTATTATAGAAATGCAGAGAGGAGGAAGAGGCTGTCTAGGCGTAAACATCAGTTGCGTGCTTAATCTTCGATTTCAAAATTCTTCCGACTGATTTAGGGGTGCTGCTCCGGGGTCATTAAAACCGACTCCCACGATTCAGAGGCATGTTTAACTACCGGTAAGGTATAAATTATTAGCTCTAATCGCAATGCTATGCTAATAAAGTTAAATATCCCTCGACTGATTTAAGTAGGAGTCTGAAGCGTTTTAGGAGATCCAGATGCGAATGAAATATTATATAAAGAAGGGGTTCTGCCGGGGTCATTGAAGCCGATTTCTTTGTAGTGGGGTATAGGGTTCTCCCCCTCCACCCCTCGCACACACAAAACAATTTGAAGTCAGATGGTGCACTCCTGAGGCATATTTAGACCATAAGTAGCTCTATAAACGCAAGATTGTGCTAATGAATAATAATAAATTCAAACTTGACCTATTCCTATTTTCCTGTACTTTTGGGAACTTCACCACCCTCCCTGCTGTAGTTTTAACTGCTTTAGACTGTTTTAGACTGATAGAGTGTTATTTAGCAACATCACTGATGTCTTCACTGGATTCGGTCTGTTTCCCATCGGAGAAGGATAGTGTCTCGTTTTTTGTACTTTCACTGGAGGGTTTGAAGTGCTTCTTGTTGCACCGGTAAAGCTGTCTGTCCACTTCCACTATGCAGGATCGTTGGTTCAGCTGGGGATACGCATGTGCCCTTTCTCTATACGGTTGGTCATGGGTTACTGGTTTCATCCGGGCTGGCTGACCAATTTGTGACTCAGGCAACGGCTTTGTTGTTTGGTCATACCATGCTTTGGATTTTTGTCTCCTCAAAATATTGTCCTTGGTTACATTTTCAACCAACTTCGGCTGAAGTAGTGCATGACTAGTAAGCAGTAGTGTTTGTGTTCTCCTTGACATTGGTCTTTGGACAGGATTGAGCACTGGTCCTATGCTGGTGTATTTCTTCGGATGGATTGCCTTTAATCTGTGTAATCTCGCTTGGATTTTTTCAGGATATTTTCTGCAATCTTGACAGCTTTGGTGACCTGTTTGTGAATTGAGTCCCGTTGTCGCTCGCCAATGTGCTTGGAATGCCATGACGACTGAATTGTTCTTCGCAGAATTGGATAGTACTGTCAGCTGTAATATAATGTGTTTTTAAAAATCCTAAGAGTAGTCAACATCAATGATATAGTTGTCTTTCTTGAGTGAGAATAAGTCTAGGTCAATTGTCGTCCAATCTCTGGTTGGGAGATCTTGTGTCATCAGTGAAATCTCGGATGTAATCTGCCATACCAGGCGAGAACAGGACATCACGTGCCTACCGTAGACATGCTGCTGCTCAGAGGTGACTGATGTGGATTCTGCTGAGCATTTCGGGTTGCATGGCTTTGGTATTACAACCGGAGGCTCCTTATACAGGATAGTATTGTGCACTGCCAGTTCGTCTCTGAATGTAATCTTGATGCTGACTGCTGTTTACTCTTTAGTATCTGTACACCCAGTGAGATTTTGGTCTTCGTCGGTATTTCATTGGATTTGTAGAAGTCTTTGGTCGGATACTCTTATGAATTTTCGACAACTGTTTATTTGGCCTCATCACTACCACCATACTGTTCATCCACTCTGTCGGGGTTTTAACTATTGTCAAAAACTCCTTTTCATCAAGCTTACTCTTTTTTTTTCTTTAGCTCTGACTTGAGGGCAACCGCCTCGTTTCTTGGATACTGCTGCACTGGTTGAACATTTGGATCTATTGTGATGTGATATTTGCCAGGCAAGCACCCCAGACCCTCCAAGATATCATGGTATTCATCAACGATGCTGTCATAACTGTTGTTTGGCCTGTTAGCATTGTTCTGGATGTTGTTTTGCATATTCGACTTGAAATAGCAAGTTGGATGGTCTCTCTCATTTGAAACTGCACCCACCTAATGTAGTGAGGTGCGACCCATCATACATTTCAGTCTGGCTTTGCATGGTTGCAGGCTCGGGATCCATCCTGTTTGATACGACAGACATCTATTTAGCTGACAATGTTTCATGTTGAACCATTGTCCATTTTGCATCTTATTGTGCAGTCTGCTGGACTGTTCTGTGAGTTCATACTTATGTTGTCGAACTACTGAGTGTCAACAGACTCGACCTTGCCTACAGTATGAATGATTGTGCAAATATACTGACTCTTCAGAACTGTTGCTATCAATTTCATTTTCCTCGATTTGATGAACTCGACCTTTGATTTGTTTACATACTTTTGATTGAGTGATTCTCAAAGTGATTCTTTCTGTGGCACTTGGCACATGCTGCCAAATACTTGGCAATTATCTCTGCGATTTGCATGTGTTCCACCGCAATACCGACAGTATGAGATTGCATTCATTTCTTCTCTTATCAGCTTTCGGTTTTTACTTGCTGGGCTGAGGTTTGCTTGTCATATAGTCTTTGCTTTTCCTGGAATAATGCACAACTTCACTTGTACTTGGTGGTGTCATTCGGATTAGCTGTGCTTGGACAGCCTTTGTGCTTCGGGCTTTATCAATAGCTCCCCTTAAAGTTAACCTAGACCAAACACGCAAGCGAAGCATAGTAATAACTATCATAGTTTTACATAACATAGTTCGTGCAAAACGACTACTCAATTCTTTGACAGTAGCCTATACCAAAACGAGATTGTTAAATAATAATAAATTATATAGAGCAGTGGCGTAGGAAGGTACTTTTGAGTGGGGGGGGGGAGCTGAAGACTGATGGCCGGCCTGGGGGAGGGGTCTAAGGGGAGGGGGTGTTGGATTTGTTTTGCATTTCCAGGTGGCCTCAGATGCAATTTGGTGCAATATAGCACACTTCAACACCCACTCCATTTTGTAAATAATTTTGCATTTTCACCTGGCCTTAGATGCAATTTGGTGCTCCAAATGAGATTTTTTTTCTCATTTAGAAATGAAAAAGGGGTTTTCTGACTTGCGGAGCGGGGGGGGGGGACGGAATGATACTTCCGCCCCACCATATTTTTCACTGGGGGGGGGGTTCCTTCGCCCTTGATATAGAGGTTTTAACAAAAACAAGTGTTTTTTTTTCATTAATAAACAATGCAACCTGAAGGAAAGTGTTGCCGTTGTTCTCGACATAACCAAATTTTCATTAATGTAAATAGCTAAATGATATATACCGTAACCAAACTGAAGCTAGCAGTAATTTCCTGCAATGAGTTACGCAACATGTTTGAGGGATAGCCATCCATAAACTGTATGTATGCCAAAAATGCACGACAATAAGTAAACGCTAGGCATATGCTATTCTAAAGTAGAGCCATTAAGCCTACCGCGACAGTACTATCAGGCCAACTAGTATTTTTACCATGTTAGCTATGATGACCCAGGGGAAGTCCTGCTTCATAATAAAATTAGTCTTTGGCTTTTGACCGTTCAATAAAAGCTCAGCTTCTTACCTTAATCAGTCGGGGAAATTTTGAATTATATATTTTATGGAACTCAAAGTAGACATCAAAAGTAGTTAAGTGAATACAACATAACTACTGAAAATTTGCAAATAAACTCATATAGCAAACGTACAATTTAAAACAGTGATCTCAATTTCAGTATGATGATGCACATTTCCAGACCCATCATAAGGTTGCGGCCCTGCCATTGAACCTTCTTTGTTTTATAGCATTTTTGTTGAGGAATTCTAATGAAATTGTTGTTTACTGACTGCTTTAGTACAGCATTTGTACGGAGAAAGCGCTACTGCTCGATTTAGTTGTTCCACCCTGACGTCATCAAGATGGAAGTTGCGTAAAGAATGGCGTCTTACTGTGCATTGCGGTTAGGCCTTAGGAGCCAATTTTTAAAAAGAGCATATTCAGTCCAACAGAATGCAGTTAACTTAAAAATCAAATATTAGATAGTTTTGAGGTTACTGAACAATATAAATTGTCTTTATTCCCCGCATTCGTTATTCCTTTAAGATCTCAATCCATCCACAATACGATAATGGGCTTCCGTTGGCTAGTGGCGGTAGCTTTGGCAGACTGTCTTCCAACCAATCATGTGATATCATTGAACCTGTGTTCAATGGTACAGTTATTCGCGATGGAGTGGACTGACAGATTTTGCGATTTTATTTGGGTGGAGGTCTGTCTTAGAGCTTGTTAACTCCATTTCCCGGTTGGGTACCCTTTCCGAGTTCCCTGATAATGAACTTTTACAGTCTCTGGCCTGGCGACATTTGGCTACAACATGGTTGCTCAAAACCTGTCAGCAGGGCCTGAAAGAACGTACTTTTTTACCAAACTTTCGTCACATTGTAAGTTTGTTTAAAGGTCTTGTGATCGAATAGGGAGATAATCAGGATCGTCGTGATTGTTTTTTGGGGTCTGAACAGATGCTGTCAGCTCTTGATACCGTTCAACGGCTCCATTCTAATTCCAAGGGGTCTGTTAGGATTATTCTGAGGTATTGTAACGTAATGATTAAACTACCTTCGACATATCCTCTTAGCCGTAGACGGCCTTGATTTCTGCTAACGTTGTTTCTTTCTCTAAGCAGCTTCTCTTTCAACCTTGTCCATGCTATAGGTGGAAAGCTTGGGAAGGTGGGTCTCTCTGCTGGAAAGTTGCTGTGTATTTAATCAGTAAAAGCCACGTGAGTGGTTCCCAGTATTGTTTGAACTCTGGATCAGAAAGAAAGTTATTCCTTTAAAATTTGTGAAATTATTCTATGTCTGCTGTGTACATTGATCGCCCTATATCTGAAAGCAAACTACTCTGTATGATTATAAACACATGAACTTCTTAATTAAAGATTTACAAATGTAGGTTGACTTATCGATTTGTGAGATTAAATTTCCGCCAGTGAGTAGATAACAGATGTTATTTCCACATATATCGACAAGTGGAAACAAATAAAGATCACTGAAAATGTACAATTAAAGACACATTCGTGGTTTGCATATAGCGCGTCTCAATTTATCATCACCAAGTGTGCAAGTATTCAAAGTTGATACTGGCAGTTGCCAAAGAGTGGCTTTGTGCAGCTCATCGGGATATTTGATCTAATTGAACGGTTTTCGGGTGCTTGAAGAACAATGAGTTCTGTCATTAACAATTAAAATCTACTGATACTACATAAACTGCTGATACATTTCAAATGAAGATACATGCATGCAACAGGATCTTTAACAACATGCACATTTTGAGGAAACCCTGAAAGGTGTTTACCAAAGAAACCATTGAGTTACTCCATAAGTAAGGAGATGTTACTCCCGGACATCCTAGCTCATATGAAGAAAGGAAAGCGTTTGCATGGGCAATACAATTGTTTTTGACAGCCTGTAGAATGCAGTCTTGCTACAATGACCTTATTTGTGTAACAACTGTGGATTAAGCAATAAGCTTTCCCCTCTAGCAATGGCGTAACATTACTTCTTGTAAACGACTTCATACTATGCTATTTTAAATAATGACACAGAAAAGGCTTGCGAGACAATACGGACACTTTCACAAAAAAAATGTAACTCGTGACCACACTGTCCATTAGTAATAGTTGTATAGATTTTTTCATAAGATAGCGTAGCTGATGTTCTTGTGAAGGATGATTTGCACTAGTTGTAGGAAGTTTGTTTACAGTTGAATCCAGCTACAAAAGTCTAGTCAGTTACTTAAATGTCATCTGTCGTCGGGTCATTCTTCATGAGGCTAAACAGCTAAACGAATTAAAAAGTCGGGAGACTAGTCAGAATGGACAAAACCTATCAATAAATATGGATATCTAATCCGTTTGAGTTGAAGCCAGTAGTAAGCCATTAGAAGACCAGTATAATATAGAGCTAATATCAAATAACTGCGCTGGTGTTAGACTCTGTTGAGTCTACTCAGCGACGCGAATGAGTCTCCCTACATAAAAATAGGAAAATGCTACGTCTGTAATATTTTCCTCCCCTTTCTACATACGCTTCACAGAGACAGGCGCAATAACAGGAACGAATCGCTCATAGCGTGATGAATAGTAAGGATCGACCAAGCGTATTTGGCAAAGTAAAATTGGCCTATTTTACATAGGCTACGCTGGTGTGTTATTTGCACCACTACCTTTGGCCACTACCACAACGAGAGCTAACCATTGTCTATGACAAGCCAACATGTCTATAAAGGCCGTCTACTGCGCGTATACAACCAATCAGTGCAGAGCGTTTAAAGTCACGTTACACGTTTGTAAAATCTTTGTAATTCCACAACGCTTTACAGAATTCTCGGGAAACGCGTCATGGACATTCGACAATGCGCAGCACGCCCTCTTAAAATTTCGACAACATGTTGACAAACGTGTTAGTGAAACAATGATTGTTTGTTTCGAGCACGCATAGTTTTTGTTACAATTATAAAGGGTTTCAGTTTGCACATGCTTGCACAACAACTGGACTCTAGACGCAACGTAAAGGTAAGTATACCTTACATAGGCCTACCTCAGATGTATTTTAATTTCCACAAAAACATATATTAACAATTCATATTAACAATGCGAAAATCCACAGACTACATATATTATGTTAAGGCTTCATGATTGAAATAATGTGCATGTTTGCACGTTTTTTCACAATTTGACTCATGTTAATGTGAGATGACATTTGGCCCCCATAATAAGAAGTAAGCTCCTTGTGATAAATTTATACATCCACTTACCAATTGCGTTTGTAATTAGGAAGTAGGCTATATATATAAATTGTAATGAGTTGGAAAATCCAAAAGTCCGTATACCACTCGATCACATCGATTCACTTGTGTGAATACGTAATTTAGTATTTATAACTGTCAATGAGAGCGTATTACGCAAGTGTTATGTTATGTTGTGCAATTAAATGAGTTGGATCTTTTGGGAGTAATCTCACAATTTGTAAGGACAATTCAACTTATTAAGTTATTGAGCATGGAAGAGCAACCCTAAATATAACCGACCTACCATAAGCCTTTGTACATTCACTCTGTTGTACGTAACGTATAGTCGTAATTTATGGTAGAGCCTTAACATTCAGTCTTCAACATTGTTTCAAAAATTGTAAAGTATAACCTTTTTTGCACTACGCACCTCCATTTTATGTAAACGCTGCAAAATTACCCAGTGGAAGTGTACGTTTCATACTTGTAATATCCTAGCTGATGATGATGTTTGGCGCAAAGAAATTACGACTCATAACCAGAAACGTGCATATGGTTTGTGTTGTCTATCAATCGTATAGACCAAGAATAATGTCATCGAAAAACACATACAAGATATATGGTTACCGTACAATGTAGCTTATAATGTGCATGTACAATATTGGTCATGACGATAACACGCTTTCACATGTTAACGTTCAGCGGTTAGCATTCAAATTGTCAGGACAGATACAATGATCATATTGCTTTATAGTTCTCATTAATTGGTTGGGAAAATTAAATATAATAAAATGATTCTTTGAAGAAAATTAATAATAGTAGGCTAAAGGAAAGTTCTAAAAATATTAGCTATGATTACCCGAGTAGTTGCGTGTTCTTCACATTAGTGCGTTCATTCTTCAGTTCTAATTTAGTGTTACAAGGTAATGGGGAAAAAACGGTTGTTGCATCATCGCTTATTTGCACTTTACCTGTACTTCCCAACGACAGGATAACAGCCAGGATAAATATTATTCTCCGAGGCAGTCTGCTACAAGCTGTTAATGAGAATATTGAACTTTAAGTGGCTCGCACTGCGTAGAATGTGGAAGCAAATAATTGTGCTTGCAGTCATTGCTGCTTCTTCAAGGCTACAGACACTCTTGCTTGATTAAGTTCTTCTTTGAACAAATTAATCAACCACCTGACTTGTAGAAGTAATTATAGTTCCCTGTAAATCATCCCGACAACACGAGCTTTGTATGAATTTTCCAACATAACGTAAGAGAAACATGCAACATTTGAACTGTATCATCGTTGGTGTACCACATTACCGCTTTCCATAGTGAGATGAAAGGAAGTAGCCTATGTGATCAGCCTCTTCATCAACTGATTCATTGATCTCAGAGCACTTTCTTCTCTCTAGTACTACTCTGTTCACTGTTTGATCATTATCAGTCCTATCTGCCTGCTTAACCTGTTCGTCTCTGAAGGCGATCTTATTAGTTTTAAAACGTTAGGCCGTCTTATACTTCAATACATTTCTGGAATGAATTTAAGTATCGCATAGCATCAATGCATTTATCAAAACCAATCAGATTTGTTTTGTTTAAAGACACAATTCAGTTTCAAACGAAGCATGTAGCTTTGACTATAGACGTGTCTATACTGAATCAAAGTTAATTTGTTCATATAAATCTCGTTCTGTGTTTAATGATATGCAGAATTAGATAGAACCTATAGAGTTATATAAACAAGTTTATTCAGTATCATCTATACTTTATATTCATTTATTTATTTTTCTTTTGCCATTTTTGCCAGTGTCGTTTCGTCCCTGAAAATTTCGGTATGGGTTGGGAATTGGGGGTTGGGAATTTCACCCCTGCCCCCTCCCTCTAGCCATGCCACCGGTTACACGCATTACCGGGATATCTACCCACGTGACTTGTAACCTTTCAGCGTTAGTCATTGTTTAGTTTAATTTGATAAATGTTATAAAGTTATTGGTTATGAATAAAGTGGCCTTCAGTTTATACAAACAACCCCCCCCCCCCCCAAAAAAAAAATATATATATATATTAACTGTTCTTTGAATGCATAAACTGATGTGATCTAAAATTAGCTGTTTCACAATTGTTTTTTTTTGTTTTTACCACAAGTACTTTAATTCGTGTACTTTGACATCAAGGCAACATAAACAATTCTTGTTGGTAATATTTCCAAAGAAAAACATTATATGAAGCTATTGTGCACTTTTCCCAAACGAGAAACATTTAGGCGGAATGCAACCGTGTATGCTATTTTGTTGTCACTGGCAAGGTAGAAACTTGCTATACGTTTGCTGAACCAAGCTGCATGTCTTCCCACCATCAGCATTAATGAGATCCAGTTTTAGGCATGTAGTTCAAACGAGTTAATTGAGGGACAAATAGAAAGTTATATATGTATCGACTGCGAAAAAGATTGAAAAGTTCAGCACTCTTACTTACTAAGCTAAGCTTGCTCCTCATTTACTTCTTCTTGGTTTGGTGGTTAGAGAGGGACGGGTTGTTTTCAATAAAGAATGTCATCTATATGGACCCCATGGATCATAGAAGAAGATGGCGTTATTATGATATCATCACTATAACATTTGCTTAACTCTTGTACTGAGAGAGGGTCTTTGTTTCTTCGAGGGGTTGAACAATATAATCCTATCCAATTTGCCCCATATTTAGTACATTTGTTGTGTATGATATTCACATTCAAAATCTGTTGAAACTTTTTGTTTCCAAGATATACACATTTGAAGTTTGATAAATCTGGGAAACTCATTTAATATGCGCAAACTGATGACGAGGAGTGGTGCGCTCATAAATATTTCTTATTTTAGGTCTTGATAAGTTAACCCCTCATTACAAGCCCAAAAATATCATTTGAATAATATGATGTTCCTATTTTCGAAGAAGACAATAACATATTTGAATACATTGCTTTAGACTGCAATCATGTGGTCAGTGTCCTTGAAAAAATGTTTGTAAAAGCAAAGGGATAACATATCAGACGATTAGGCAACAGGCGATAGTGGAATCATATCAGACGATCATGAAGGGAAACTCGATAAAAGCACTACAGAATTTACAACCCCAATAACCGCAGACCGCGTCTGAGAATACGAAATCGAAACTCTCTCTTTCTTGGTTTTAGCAAAATACCACATCAGCTAAGAGGGATAGTGGTACCATTAAGGTGTTTATATGTTAAGTATATATTACTTACTTGTCTTACAGTTGCAGTTATTATAAACTAAAAGTGAACTTACAAGAACTCGGTTACAGTAGGTTTATTGTCTGGTATCTAGTTTAGTTTCTGTTTGATCTAGTTAAACAAATACATGTAGTTATTATGGAAAACACATATTGAGGAAGCTATACACCCGAGCACTCATGCAGGCTACGTTCAAGACGTTTGCATTTCTTGTCTGATTCGATCAATCGTTGAAAATATCAAGATCAGTAAACAGGATTACTAAGCTAACTCGTTAAAAGCAACAGAAATAATATATTTAGAAATGCATAATGTTTCGAAAACATGCAAGAAGGTTTCTTTCATAACGTTCATATCTTTGATAGCGTTAAGATATATTGATTTATAGCGATAAGAGATAAAGAAACAAATTATTACATTTAAAACAAATATTTAATGCTATCATTTGATATCAATACAAAAAATTCTATAAATTCTAAAAAACAGGCAAACATTAAATGTATTACTAAATATAAATTATCAACATCAACTTATTAAATTATCGCTGTAATGTTTCTTTCTACTTAAAAAAATGCAAGAGGAATGTATTTTTCTATCATCTGTTTTTCCATGAATTCACAGCTGACTTGACTAACTTGATCATGTCCCCTACATTCCACTTACCACAAACATTAATATTCTTTCTACATTGATAAACAAAGTATAGATACACATACCGCCTTGTGTATAGGCATCACCTGTTACTATAATCAAAAAATTCTTTTTACATTAATAAACACTGCATAGATACACATACCGCCTTGTGTATAGGCATCACCTGTTACTATTATCAAACAATTCTTTTTACATTAATACACACTGCATAGATACACATACCGCCTTGTGTATAGACGTGACCTGTTACTATACTCAAATAATTCTTTTTACATTAATAAACACTGTATATATATACATACCTCCTTGTGTATAGGCATCACCTGTTATTATAATCAAACAATTATTTTTACATTGATAAACACTGTATAGATACATATATCGCCTTGTGTATAGGCATCACCTGTTACTATAATCAAACAATTCTTTTTACATTAAGTATTTTCAGACACAGGTCCAGCAATGTTTGAGCCTTGAATTGGCTTTTTCATATAGCCTACTTTAAAAAAAAATCTTGTTTTCAATGAGCACACCCAGATAATATTTATATTTACAAGTGACAAGAACACCACGGTAACATTGCCTGGAATATGACATTTAGAACTACTAAAACCTTTACAAGAATGCCAAATAATTTGAAGTGACTTGGAGTGACGATAAGCAGGTGTTTAATACCCAGAATCGGAAATGAAAATTCGATCGAGGCTGGTAGGCAGAACTTCTCACAACTAAAGCTTCTGGTTGTGAGACAATTCAAGCAAAAGAATTATTACGCGTCGCACGACTTCCAAGGTACGTTACAAATTGAAGTACAGGTCTCTAAATTTGAAAGTTTCGACACGAAGAAGGTTACTTTAGTGGGTGTTTATTGGCAGCGAGACGTAACCAGTACATCTTTGATTTAAAACATATTTACTGTTAGCTCTGTGATTAATGAATCTCATTAAATTTGAAAGAAAATTTTGCGGATCAAAAAAATCTTGCAAACGCTGTACCGTAGTGTAAATAATAGGTTAAGTTTAGGTGTGTTTTAGTTAATTATGTTTAGTTTGGTTAAAAATAATATATGGTTCTCTATGTACCGATTATATCAATACTTAGATTGGCAATTTTTTTTTTAGTGTTTTAAACTTCTATTCATTAGAATGAGGTTCCAAATAGGGGTATGTAATAGGACGTAAGTTCGTTTGACTGAAACAGTTGATGTTTAAGTCAAATAAATACATTTTCAAATTTTCAATTTAGGCTAACGTTTTCTGGACATCGGTAATGCTAGTTTTCAAAGATGTCTGATAAAAGTATATTTTGATGTCATTCTGAATATAATTCAATTTTAAATTATTTGTTTGATTTATTTCGTCTCTGAATCAGTGTATTTACATCAAAGATCACCGTCAACATATATAAAGGACGTAGATGTAAGGTCCAACTACTTATAGGGGGAGGTCAAGATCTCATTGTTCACGCCAGCTGTCTGCTAACTCGCACTTAAGGATACGAATAATTAAATATATACTCAAATTAGAATCAAAGTAGTATTTCCATTAAGTTTAAACTGAACATGAAGGCATTCGATAATAACAGTTTTTTCTCCAGTTGATAGAGACATCTTGTTTGAACAAGTCAGTTTATTCACAAAATTTATCGGCGACCTTGATATTTCACTATTGAAATTTTAAGTTTTACTCGCAGTTAAAGAGGTGTAATTTGCGTGTGTATAGTGAAGCTCTTTCTTCCTTCTATTTTTTGGCACCTCGACCTCCTTTTTATGTATCTTACCAACCTGTGTGTGTTTGCATGTGTGTTTCACGTTTCCTCAGTGATATAACCAGAGACACATACATGTGTTGGAGTTCCTATGCTTTGCTATAGATTCTTAAACATGAAAATCAGGGAAAACTGAAGGGATTATTCAAATCTTGAAATTATCTCAATCAATTTATAACACAATTGATATGTTGACTATCTTGATAAATTGCAACTTGCTGTCACATTAAACCACACCTACATACTTGAAGACATCCTACTTGCATACCCCCTCCCATCCCTCATGAAAAGATCATCTTATTACACTGATCCCTGGGCAATATAATAATCAGAATCAGAATCAGAATGATAATAATAATAATAATAACAACAACAACAATAATCATAATCATAATAATCCTAATAATTATAATAATCATAATATTAATCATCATAATCATAATAATAATAATTATAATCATAATCATAGTAATAATCTTAATAATAACCATCATTATAATGGTAATAATCATCATAATAATAATCATCATATTAATAATAATCATCATTATCATCATAATCATAATCATAATGGTGACGATGACGATGACGATGACGATGACGATGACGATGACGATGACGATGACGATGACGATGATGATGAAGATGATGATATTAGGAAAGTCAAATGTCGACCGACCAAAAGAACCTGCAGTTCCCGGTTTTTTGGTGGAAAACTTTGAATATCGGAATATCAACCGATAATCTAGGTTTTTCTCCAAAAGTCTAGGTTTTTCCAACAATAATCGAAGATTTTCTATTGATAATCCAAGTTTATCGGCACATATTCCAGGATTTTTAAGCGATTAACCATGTTTGTAAACCTTTCGGTGTATATTATCGGTCGATAATTCTGGTTTAAACCTAGAATATCTAGAAATGGGCATTTGGCTTGCCATATGCGTACGGCTCTTGAGATATCGCGTTTACGAGATTAGGCGCCCCACACACACATCCACCCGCACACGCCCACACACACATATATATATAGTAGAATAGAACATCTCATAGGTCAAACATGTACATTAGTTACCGAAAGTTTAAACTATGAGCTATTAAACTATGAGCAATTCAGGTTTCTTCCTCTCTAATATGTGGCTGATAAGTGTCGAATATGAAGTACCTTTGCCAGGATTATACTATTTATATGTATATAATCATAAAAGAAAGTGTATGAATGAACTTTGGTTTAAGTGGCAGTTTTAAATATTAACTTGAACTGAGAAAAGACATGGAATAATTTGGAAAGGTTTAGATAAACTCCATTCCAATATGAAATACGAAAGGGTATGTTCTCCTCTGCAGAGCTGTAACATAGTTTACAATGTGATTTTCATTTAACACAACTTATCTTAAATGTTTCATTTTTATTATGGTTCCATAACAGTTGATTAATAATAAAATGACGAACGCAAAGCTAGACTTTGCATGGAAGGATTATATTGATAAGATCTTGGCTAACCCCAATTTGGATTCTTTTCAAGTGGTGTATAAGAGGAAGCAATCAGAAGCAAGAGTCAGTTTGTGTAATTAAGAGAAAAAAACCTTCAGTTACCTAAAGGTATGAAAAGAAATTGCATTCCCTATAGCGTTTGAGCGGTGGTGGTTGATCAGGACTGCTACGTTCAAAAAGTAGTGTAGTAAGGGCCATTCGCGTCTCACTGTTGTGGTGGAATGTTACGGAATAACATACCGTGTGTATTCATGCCCGTATACAAGCTTCTTAGAGATTAATTTTTACACATCTCATTACTAACAAAATAAACGTACTGAGGGTACATCATAAACGCACAAGGTTGTCTTATAGTTATATTTGAATTGTTAAAGTTATGGACCGGAGGTGTGGGGTCTCCACCTCCCCATTGGTAACATTTTTTATCAGTAAGGCTGCATAACTGGGAAATAATGCGATGTCTATAGTAACGTAACATTTTAAAGAAAATTCACTACTAAGACTAATAAATTGTTCTTATTTTAATTTTAAATGATCAAGCTTTTATTTTACAATATACATATCAGGGCACAACATGCCCGTAGAACGGTTCGTTTAATCTTCGTTTGAGATGTTGAAGTTATGGACCATCGACCCTGTGCAGTGGTGATAGGAGAGGGTTGTCCATCTCACCTTGTCGGTGTAATTAAAGGGCAATTAAATATACGAATGATTCGATGTCGTGCAACTGAAGAAGAGCAGTTATTTTCAAGAATTTTCAAATACCATTACAAGACCTACACACCTTTTCTGAACTTTGTTGAAAATTATCAAACTTTGAGAGACCAAATTTGACACGTCACATTAATTACACATCAAGCATATTATATGTACCTCCCTTTTATCTTTGAGAAAGATGACACCGTTCCGCGCAAACAGTTTTCACACGTCATAAATATGGAACGCGAAAAGGGCAAACTTATTTCATTGTCTAAACTAAGTTTGTTGTTGTCTAAACTTAAGTTGTTACTGCTGTTTTACCACGTTGTTGCTCAAACTCATGTTGATGTCTGTACTTCTGTTGTCTTAACTTACGTCGTTGTCTAAACATACATCGTTGTCTAAACTTACGTTGTTGCCATCGGCGCTGTTCAAAATTGCTCAACCGCGTAATGTATACCAGAATGCAAAATGCATTGAGGTTTCGATGACTTCAGTGTTCTAGATTTCTGCTTGTGAGTATAAGCATAACTAGCTGTTACAATAGAAATGGCCCGAACCTCCATTTTGATACAATAACACTATGGCATGATAAACACAGGTCAGTCTACTGTACGTGACTATACACACCTCCACCAAAACAATAGGGGTCTTGGAGGTCCAAGTCCATTTGGGGTCACTAGAGGTCAAATTGTGAAAACCTTGTAAACACGATAACTCAAGTAGGTAAGGTTGTACGAATCTCATATAGTATGTAGTTGTGACACGTTTAGTAAAAGATTTTATTGAGGTCAAAGGTCATTTGGAGACTGGAGTCACCAGACGCCAAATTGTGAAAACATTGTTTTATATGCTATACCGTATCTCCCACCGCCAGCCTATCAGATAACATGTGCGTTTAGCCTCATACGAATAGGAAGCTGCACGTTAAACAACTTTTAAAATGTTATAGGCTATGTATATACGCTGTGAATGTCGGAAATCAAGTAAAACGAGTGTGTAGACAAAGTACCAGCATAAAAATACTGCGCTCTTAAACTGATTACATTGAGCGCCTTCAATAATGTGTACAGATACGCTGTGAATGTCGGAAATCAAGTAAAACGAATGTCGAGACAAAATACCAGCATAAAATACTGCACTTAAAACTTATTTATCAGAATCATTAAATGATGTCTGGATATGTTGTGTGAATGTCAGCAATCAAGTAAAACGAGTGACAGTAATATTACTAGAGATAAAAGTTCTCGTCCCGATCGAATACCAAATGCGTTTATTATATGACCTATACTTTTACTAGTGTAGTTGTAAAGATGCGATCGTGTCACTGCCTGTACTTTGTGAATGCTCTACACAGTATATATGGCAGATGCCATCCAGTGCCCTAGCTTCGCTGTTTTACAGGGGCGGCCGCCGCCCGACCTTCATTTCGCCTGCCCTGCCACTCTTTCCTCCTCGCCAACTCCGTAAATAGTACAACCATGCTTTGACCTTGCAGCGATTTCACCAGCAACCCCAACTCTTCAAATATCCCCGTATACATGCAGTGTGCATATCTTGCTTAATTCCACGCAATTGTTTTAGGCCTGTTCGAACTTCGGAGTTTCAACTGCACATGTGCATATCCTGAAAATTTGTAAAGAAAAGATCATATCACCGTACCTACAACACATATAGCCCTAGTCAAAACTCGAGTGTATCTTGGATGATTCGTTTCTTGCATAACATGTTAGTGGTCTTTTTGGTCTAAAAATTCGTAACAATGCTGAGCGAGGTTTGTGTATTTTCCAATGACCCACAATCCCTTTCGCAAATCGAAACTCCGAACTGGATTAGTGTTACGAATGAACTTGCTTGGCGGGTTTAGTAAACTAGTTCTGTGAGTGTATTGCCTGCGTACTTCAATATTGTGCCCTTCTTGTTACTCACGAAGCACAGACTACATCCAACCATACAGCAACTGATCCCACATTTACCCTGGATGCTTTGCAGTATTTGGAAACAACCAGCTCCAAGAAAATTATAGTATTTAAATAACAGTCTTACGCAATGTCGATTAAGTATCTCAAACTTCAATGACTACTTTTGACGATGTATGAATACAGTAATTTATACACACGAATGTTGCACCAGAATCATGACTTGAAGCACGTGGTCAAAGGGACCTCGAAAATTTACTCAAGTTTGCAACGAAGAAATAACTTTGGTATAAATGCACATTTTACATTATCAATTCTCAATACGGAGTGAACAAACCATACTGTGAGATGAAAAGTCCTCTTCAGTATCAAAGATGTTGTGGTAGCTTCCCGCAAAATCCATAGATTGTCTCAACTCATAACTTTCTGTGATAAAACAATCATTCAAATATTACGCTAACAATATCTTTAACAACGTCCTCGGAGTTGTAGCAAGTTAGCAACTATCATGTAAATATCGTTAACAACTTGATTTTGTTCGACAAATCAGGTTGTTAACGATATTTACATGGCTGTTGCTACAAATCAGGACGTTAATTTAGACAACGGAAGTTTAGACATCAACGTGAGTTTGAGCAACACCACGGTAAAACAGCTGCAGCAACAACTTTAGTTTAGACAGCAGTAAACTTAGTTGCCCTTTTCGCGTTCCATACATAATGTGCTAGAAAATTTTCATAGTGAACTATGAGACTTAGCTGATCAGTATCCAAACACATCTTACATTGTTTATAACAACTTAATTGTAAGCTGAATCAAAAGTACTATAGTATTGTCGTCTTTATGCATGAACCATAAGAACAAATGTGCATAACCATTATTTAAAAAAATAGATAGCGTTTACAAATTTATGCTTTATAAAACTTTTATAATGTACTCAAGTCAATAACGGAGATGTAATTCCTTATGCGTCGCATGATGTAATCAATCACACCATATACACATACAAACACCCTTACATATATAAATACACACATACATATACACAAACAAACACGCATTCATATATACTGCTGTATATCCGGTACTTGTTTATATCGCAAAAATAGGGTACACACGTTCAAGCAAGTATACAGAGACTTTGTGGGTTAAACGTAAGCCTTCTAATACCTTCTTATGCCTTCTAATGTCTTCTTATGCCTTCTTTCTATGCCTTCTTATTCCACTTCTTTAGTATATATTAGCTATTCGTCGGCAGTACTATGTCATGTACACCGTCTCTTACGATGTCAATACCATGACACAGTATAAGGAGACACATTGTCAATCTACCTTAGAAAACAAAGACCACGCGTAACGTAAACAATAATTAGAAGGTGAATGCCTGTATATGATTAGGGACACATGGATATATTAATTAGATGGGGGGGGGGGGACTCTTGCTTTCAATCATTGAAAGCCAGACTCTAATTGATCAAACATCATCCATATCGGATGATTGAATAGAACTGGTTTCTTATAATAACATTACAAACAATCAACGCATAATTGTTCACCTCCAAGCTGCGAAGTTTGGATTGATTGTATTCTCCGAACTGCAGAAAATAGCCTTAACTTGTATTAATTTTCAAGTAAGTGTAAAATCGCATTACACACCTGCAGAATTCGTGGCAATACAATAAACTAGCGAAGCAGCCGACGGATATATCTCGGGCGAGGCATTGTTTCACGTCAGTACGATGTGCCTGTTTATTAGAGTCTGACAAGGGAGAAAATACTATAGATATTCCCAGAATGATTGAAATAGTGTAAATATT
Organism: Apostichopus parvimensis; assembly: GCA_000934455.1. Classification (NCBI taxonomy): domain Eukaryota; kingdom Metazoa; phylum Echinodermata; class Holothuroidea; order Aspidochirotida; family Stichopodidae; genus Apostichopus; species Apostichopus parvimensis. Next base: position 307,847 of record KN882244.1, read on the forward strand.
GTTCTCATCTTATACAACAAACAGTTTCTCTTGGAATTGGGCGATATTCCTTTCTTTCCATCAACTATTTTTATTGTCTCCAAACGTTTACATGTTTGGTAGTCCCCATCATAATAACAAACAGCAGAGCTTGCAGTAGGATAACAGAACAGAAACAAGCGATCCACTTTCAGCTTGAGGAGAAACTTTTCATTTTCATGCGTGAGTTTGTAACATTTATGCAAATGCCTAATCACGGTAGACTGATTTGCCTCTGCTACGTCAGCTTGCTTGCAGCTGCCTCAGACTGCTGACACACACACCTTGGTGATGCACGCACTAGATGCGCTTACTATAACCACATTGCACTTACGAGGCAAAAGGTGGTTTTTCGTGTAAGAGTTTCGTCTTCTGAGCCTTTAACGAGATGCACCAGTTGGCAGGAACACTTTATGAAGTTTGGAGTCAACCGAGGTTCCGACCCTCGAGAATGACTGATATGAGCAGGTAAGTCGTCGGAAGGCGTAACATTCATTTACGGAGAGATCTTTTCTTTAGTAAGTTATCACGTCATCACATTTTGCAGCGTTCTTCCGTTGTTGATTACTTTTAATGAGCTATGTTCATTTCTGAATTATTTTTTGGAGTATCTTCGTCTTTGCCGTCCAAACTAATACCGACAATCGTCTTACTTCCGCGTTTAATGTTATCATCAATCTTGTTGTGTCAATCGTTTAATGTTATCATCAATCTTGTTGTGTTAATCGTTTATTGTTATCATCAATCTTGTTGTGTCAATCGTTTAATGTTATCACCAGTATTTTTGTGTCAAACATTTAAAGTTATCATCAATCTTGTTGTGTCAATCGTTTAATGTTATCATCAGTCTTGTTGTGTCAATCGTTTAATGTTATCATCAGTCTTGTTGTGTCAATCGTTTATTGTTATCATCAATCTTGTTGTGTTAATCGTTTATTGTTATCATCAGTCTTGTTGTTTCAATCGTTTAATTTTATCATTAATTAGTCTTGTTGTGTCAATCACGTCTACATATATCTGATAATAATGAGTATTTTTAAATATTTTGATATCTGCTGTATGAAAGTTGGAGATACTTTCAAAATTTTACAATAAATTTGATCGTAGAGCCATCCTTTAATGAACATACCTTATGAAGTACAGCCACTTTGAAACATGAAAGAAAAACACTGAACCGTAACGAAGATTGAACTCGTTTGGAAATATTTTACCTTTTCACATTGATTATATCCAGTATGTCATAAAGGAAATAAATACACCGCACTAGTTGTACCTACCGTAGTGGTTAATCAGTCTGTATACTGTACTTCATCAATAAGGACCACGCTCCTAAATGTGTGAATGCACAGTAAAAATGAAGCATTCAAGTGTTTTGAAATGTGTTCACCAGTTCATCTTATTTCATGTTTGGGAGAGAGAGAATATTTCGGCCATTTTGAGATAAAATGTATGAAGTCATTCTTGATAATATACTCGTGTAATGTTAACTTTCTTTCTTAATCTGTTTTGGATTTGAGAAACATTTGAGCAATGAGATAAGCAATGCCATAATTTTGTCGTAAGCTTAAGCACACGTGTCTTGCAAAAACAAGCAAACTTTATTAATTATCGTAGTAATGTAACTTGACAGATGTGTTTTAACAGGAAACGCAAATGAACGGTTTAATTACAACAATCCCCCTCTATTTTACGTACTTCCAGTACCTTATTACTTCTTAGTTGCCAAGTGAACACTCTTGGACGTTGCTTTGAAAGGCAAAAATCCTTTGCTTTATGAAGATCTGATTTACAAAAGTGGTCGCTATGGAGCAGATTTAATTGGTATTTCAAAGAATACGTGTTAGTGATGTTAAAGTTAGTAAAACGATTCGACAGAGGTTACTTAACACAGACAAGGCAATAACTTTTTCCCGCCCAAAATCTAAAAGTTGACGTATAATTCCATAATTCAAAAGTTAACGTATATAATTTTCGCCAACACTTGTAATCTCAGACAGATTGTAAAACTGCCAAAGCGACAGTTGTATATAATTTATCTGGAACACACCCTCGATAGGTTTTGGGGCATTATGCGATGTCCTGATTGGTACAAGTTTTCTACTGCAGGTGATTAGACCGAAATAGTTTACAAGTGAGAAGTATTTCTTGTTGTGCTTAACGATCAGTTAGCGAAAAAAGGTCAACCACTTGGCATAACTATCTAACTATCCCGAGCGCTACCTTTGAACTTGATTGGAAAGAAATGTGTTGGCATACGTTCACGTCACCTCAATTTTCCACCAATCTTATCACACTGGCTGACTATAAGAAATAATAGCATAAATCACATTAGGTTTAGTGATAACCTAAAGTGACCTTGCATTAGTGTTTAAAGTTTTATTACGAAGGGCAAGACTGCGATCCATTTAGACATATTCGGAAGAAGGATAGCAGAAGCAAGGGGTTTGTTTTGACCTAAACGTTTTTCGGTGCTTCTTCTTCTTTGGACTGATTTGTTAGCCCTGTGGTTCACCAATTTCTCACAACATAGTCATCGCGCATTGTAAATTACATAGGGCATCGCTGTAAACATTACTTTAATTAAGGTATCACTCGATGGCGACAGGTCGAACAACCAACAACAACGCAGATGATGTTGATGATGCCAGGTAGGGTGCGTTTTCGTTTTTGTTGTTTCTATATTGAAAGTTTACAGTTACTGGTCGTACAAAGGAGTAAGAAACAGAACTGTATCATATATTGCAAATTCGAAATTAAGTGAATTTTAAATCCTGTCACAATTTTGACCGTGAGATACATTGTTGTAAACAATTGATGACGTTTTGAAGTGTAACAAATTTTTTCAATAAGTAGAATGTTAAAAAAGCGTTCAGATCTCAAGAAGGAGAATCTATTGGCAAATTTCTTAGCAAAAATGTATTTTGGCCTACTTTTGTCTGGAAATGATTCAATAGTGTTTGAAACATTATCGCACTCTACGGAATGTGTAACCGCAGTGAAGCTAATTGGAGTGGCCCGTTGCATCCCATTGTATTCTCTTGTAACAAGTCTGTAACACTTATCTGGTAAAGCTATAGTGTTTCCTTGGCAATCCCCCACTTGGAAATCCCCCTTGTCACGCCAGACCCTTTTTTGTTTGGCATAAAGAAAGTATAGTAAACTAACATATTCTATAAAAATAGGTTTACCCGGATTGCTGTAACAAACATCCGTTGCAAAATTACGAAGGATGTGAGAGGGGTTCCATGCAGGCGCGTAGCCAGGGGGGCGAAGGGGGTGACCGCCCCCTCCTTGAGCATATTTCTTGCATTTGTTTTTATGATATCGCTAGTAATTTCAAATAGAAAATGCTTATATGCAACTTACAAGGCCTGAAAAGTGCCATTTCCAGCGATCTGGGAAGGCCAAAATTTTCTTAGACGCTTCGCGCCAACTGATGGTGGCGCTACGCTTAGATAGTTTGCCTGAAGGCTTCGGCCCTCCCTTCGCAAATTCCTCGCTACGCGCCTGGTTCCATGTAAGTAGGACATAGATATATTCATGACCCGAGAGCAAAAATTAAATTATGGACCGTTGTACGTATGCACGCCACGCAGCAGATCAATGATCATAAAAATAGAGTCAGTAACATTGGTAGCACACAAGCTACCTAGTTGAACCGGTGTGCATAAACGTTTAGTTACAACGTGTTCTGTATCGCAACATTAAATGAATATAATATTGTCGTATCTTGAACGCCAACTCTGTTGACCGTGTTAACAGTTTACAAGTATTCTTGGAATGCAATTGCAAAGCATAAAATGTAGGCCCATAGGCCTATGGTTAGTCGGAACGGTGCAGAAAGCAATGCGGTCGTAAACACGATACAGATATTATTGCAGACACTGAGGACTTGCTCTGTAGCTTGGATACCTCAGCTGCCGACAGGTGCAAACCATGCATGTTTAAATATTATACTACAATAGTCGCTAAATCTGACTTGCCATGCATTGACCGCGTTGTAGATTTACAAGAAGTTTTACACGCAACAAGGTATATCACACGAAGTTAGTTGGTCTCATTACGTACGAAATTAAATGATGAAACTTCGGTTGATGCAACTATCCACTTGAAGACTAATTTAGAATCTAGCAATAATTAAAGTAATCATTAGTAAATAATAAATGACTAAGAGTATTATGTATGTATTTGTAGTAATCAGAATGAACTACAACCTTACATGTGTTTCCTTGTAATGATGGGAATGTTTGTTGTTATCAGTGCTCCATCATATTGAAATCAATCAGTGCACATAGGCCTACCGTTAATGTTCACGAGGCTACTGTGGGCCTATATCTTGACTATCCACATATGTCTCTCTTGACTGCATGCAATATTGCGCTCCCTTCAAATTTATGTGAAACCTTTTGAACTTGTCTTTGAAACCGCTCGTTAATATCAACTTTAAAGAGATTGTATTCAGTGACAATCGGTACGTGTGTTTTGTATATTCGTCCTGTAATGAAGCAACATAGTTGTATGTCAGTGCATGTGTTAGCCAACTAGTGTGGTATGTCTTGATGTAACTAACTGTAGCGGATATACATGTTACTATTTCTGTTGCGTGGTGTGCACAAGGACAATCTAACATTTAGCTCATGTCTCGTACAACGTGCACCATGCACGCAGTGCATATGAAAGAGGTCCATGGTATGGCCTAACAAGAGCAGCAACGCTGCAGAAGCTCAGCTAATTCTTCTATTTCAGAAATGTATTTTGATTTTCAATATTTCTGAGCAGTTTATCCATTTGCTTGTAAAATAAAGACATAGGCGGGATAACGGTGTCATTAACTTTCCTCCCATCACCATTATCCCATTGGCTTGTGCTCCTTCATAAAGCAGACAAAGTTGTAACAATGTTAGAAAGTTGTAATATTTGCTTTAAAAAAAAGAAACGTAAAGATACATTTTTATGTTATTTACTGAAATTGACAATGATAGATGCGACACATGATCATGGCATGGCAGGTGCGATCAAAGACCAGTATTTCCACATTTCAGAAGTGAATTTCCCCGAATTGCGACGCTACATATCCTAAAAACCGGTGACTATATCCCGAAATGGGCTGATTCAACGATTGTTAGCCAATTACTGCAGGGTGTAACCGACTTGTGACTCCCCGAGAAATTTCCCGATATTGTCGAATTATATAGAAAGCCTGAAAGAGAAGTTAATATTTGACTTGATGAATACTCCCTCGGGTGGAATTATGTGCCAAAATTACGGGAAAATTTAGATGGAAGACATTTTGGTACTCAAACCAATACGCATACTGTTCATAAGTACTAAACTGTTGAAAACCAAATTTCATGATCATTGAATATGATCTGTGGCCTACATTTCATCATAACTGAAAACTCTACAGAAGGCCCTGTTGTAAGCCCTCACATCACCACAAAAAAATTCCCTTTGGTTCACCACCATTCAAACATAATACACAACATTTCAGCAGATTTGGAACGAACGCTCTAGGATAGCAGTTTTTAACGTTTTCAGAAAATGACCTCGCGTGACCTCAAATGGCCTATAAATTATTATCAAATATGATTGCATGTATGGAAACTTAAGTCACACAAACCTCTGAGATATTTCAGCCAAATCGAATGAAAAATGAAGAAATGCCAGTAATTCAAACACGGTGGCAAACACGGCAAAATCGAACGATAGCTATAGCTCAGCTGAGATAACTATATACTTTCTACATGCAACTGTAACCTATGTTGCACTGGGCAACTTAACGGTCGAGTAATCGGACAGTGCCTGAGGGCTCAGAGCAGCAGGAGACCACTGGCCTACATACTACATAACTTTCTGATCAAATTGGATAGGCCAATAGTGCGGCTGCGTAGAAAGAAACCCGTGTTATTATCTTAAAATCAGGGACTAGCAAATAGTTATATTTTACTTTCATCGAAACATGTCCAGTACCGTACAACCCTTTTAATCATGCTTACTTGATGTTGTAATATCAGTGAACTTCCACTTTAACAGTTGGACAGTCCACTAACTTCGGACACTTTTTAGTCATCCGAAGAGGGGAGGGGGGCATGGGGGGGGGTTGAGGAACCTTCCCTTCAGTTTGTTGCTGGGTTGTCGGTCGCTGGTATTACTTTTGCCCAAGGGCCATATCACCGTCAACCCTCGCTGATGAAACAGAGGGTTTCTTGTACAGTGACTCTGAATTGTTGAATGTACTTTGCAACCATTTAATTTATGACGTCAAATTTACGTTGTTTTAGCATATAAATTAATGCTATCAGCAGGTAGGATGCCTCACTCTTATACAATCAGTATAGGTCAGGTATGAAGGAAAGGTGAGTGTTTTAATATTCCTCAGTATTCTATATTCCTCAAAATAACGAAGATATGAGATGGATAATATTCCTCGGAAACCTCCAATGACAAGCAAAACCGCTCCTATCTATGTTTGGATAATTCGTCAAAATCTCAAATGAAATACAGTGTAACGTTTCTGACCTACTCCGCGTTCGTTAGCGGTTGAGTATGAAAATATTAGTTTGAAAATATTAGTTTTAAAAAAAGCTTCTTACCACAATTACAATTTAAACACATGTCGGTTTGATAAACTGTCCCCATATATCAGAAAAGCAAGGCTGTTCAAAGTTAAAAAACAGTTGTAGAGACCTTTGAAAATAAGTCGGGCAGGTGTTCAAAATATATATCGTTCCGAATATCGAACACTTACAACGGGGATGTATACGTTCTATGACGCGGGCTTGTTGTTATAGGCTACTTGAGAATGTCAAACCAGTAGTCGTTTGTTAAGACATCTTTTAATCAATCGACATGACTTTGATCACGAAAATGGTGTTGTCCAAGATATAATAAGGCCTAATGAATCAATACTAAGCCAGTCTTTGCAAGAATGAGGGGCCGAGGGGGGGGGGGGTGCTACAAGCGAAGAAATATTTCGCCCTCAGGAATTTATACCAACTTGGATAATTCTTCAGTTACAAATATGACCTTGAGATCGGAACGGATTAGCCGGCCACACCTGTTATGAACTCGTGACAGTTAATACGCTACCCATGATCTTACAGTAAATCACCGGCTTCCCCGCACTTTTTGCAGCTAATAGTAAATATCTAGGCCTACCTCTGTTGTATTCGGACATGCAACAAACACATTCAAGCTCTAACTGCAGACCATTGTAAATATGATTTCAAGCACTTGAAGAAATTGCTTCACTAATTTAACTTGCCTATGTAATGTACCGTATTCTAGTATTCCGTCAGTTACTGGTAGGTAGATTGGTGACTATTTTGTCAATGCTTAAAAGATTTTTTTTTTTTCACAAATAACTTAACTGGAAGTAATTCGTTAAAACCACGATAAGAAGATGCAAATTTGAACTTGAAGCTAGTTTGCCTGTACAATGTGTTGTTTTTCCATGTAATCATAGCACGCATACTGGTATAGGTTGTTTTGAACCTCAATTTGGCGGTTTAATCAAAGTTTGCTTTTAGCATCCTTGGGAGAGGTTGATTTATATGTAATAGGATGTACCAGAAAGAAGTACAGCTCAATTAATGTAAGCAATATTCTAACAAACACAAATATTGTTCTAGTCGGTCTTTGATTTAATGTTTCTACAAGTTCGTTTATCTCTCTGAGTTTCTCAAAGTATTCTCATATACAGGTATAATTTTTCTTTTCATAATACTAAAACAGGCTTTATCTCATCGCGCCTTCAATCGACGGTTATTCGAGGGAAACTAAAAAATGATGAATATACCTTCCCCACGGTGAATTTTGTAACGCAGAAAATTAAGTTCATCTTCTGGGGCTAAATTTGTCTCTCATACATAGGCTATATATTAGCTGGCTTACGGAAGGATGTCGAGTGCAGCGATTTAAGTATTAATATTTGCATTCGAAGCAATCAAACCACGATTTTTTTTCTATTTTTATAAACTATCACTCACAGTATGACATGTGGTGAACTTTTGTGAAATCAATGTGGGAAAGGAAAGACGGCCATCATGAAATTAACTTTAGTATAACATTTTTCAAGTTTTCATCTCTAAGATGCTGACGGCACATCAGTCTACCTTGTAAATATTATTGTCTCCAGAAAGGAATTATTCTTTCAACTCCCTTTTTACCAATCAGGTTACAAAGAACTGGCGTCCATAGTATGGCTCAATGGTAGTATCAATGTAACAGTTTTTAATGTAATACCATCAGCTTTATTTTCATAGAAGAGGTTGTTGTACTGATTCAGTGATCTTTAAAAATAACAACAACAAAAAAGAAGAAGACAACAACATCATGTATCTCATTTAAAGTAAACACTACAGAATTCATTCACACAAAGAGGTATCACAATAAAGAAAAGTAACAAAACAAAAACAACAACAAGAGGCATATTTGAGATAATGCAAAGCTTGTGTATGAAGTTACATACTTTTAAATCGAGTATATCAGGCTTCAAACTAGCGGATGAGATTTCATATCTAGGTATGATAAGAGACGACAGCGAAAGAAAACAAAACAACTGTCCATGACCTTCAAATTGTTCAAAATACCAGATATTTGACGTATTTTATATTCCTTAACGACGGCAAAACTGCGGAATATATGCGTTGCAATAGTGATGGGATAATGTGTGCGTGTGGGTGTGTGTAGATGTGACGCGTAAGCATGCATGTACACACGATAACTCAACAAGTACACACAGGGGGGTAGGAAGCTTCCAACAAGTGGGGGGGGGGCACAACATCAGAGGGGCACATTCTCATTCCACAACCACCACTCGTTTAGCTATCAACCGATACACACCGGCCGTATCACTTAAATATATATGATGTGTTAGTATGCTATCAATACTATTATGGTACACGTGAATAATTAAAATAAAATATTAAAATTAACAAAGGCTTAAGATATCCAAAAGACAGTTCTTCATCAAAGGGGCACATTTTATTTGCCAGTAGGGCACATTTGCTCTTTTGGAAAAAAGTGGGGGCACGTGCCCCCCCCCCCCGGCTCCTACCCCCTGAATACAAGAGAATATACTTATTGAGTACAAGAATCCTATCGTTTTCTGTCACATTAAATTTCATTTGAAGTCAATAAAGGTAAAAGTTCAAACTTTTTTAAAACAGCATCACTCAAAAGGTAAAGCTTTGATGAACCTTATAAATGGCATCTGGGTCCGAATCAAAAATTGCAAGAAACAACATTGTATTTTGTGGAAGTCAAAGGTCATGTAAGGTCAACATAGGTCAAAGTATGAACCATATAAACAATGTAACTCCAAGTGTCAATCTTAGGTTAAGTCTATATTTGTTGTGCGGATCCGACTTATTGAGAACAAGACCCTCATTGCTTTTTATGGCAGTCAAGGCTATTTGGAGTCAACAGGTATCAAAGTCTGAAATCATATTTTATCATAACTGAAGTAAAGCTTGAATGACTTGATACTTGGTATGTGGATTAGGGGCGTACATTTCTCAATGAGGGGGAGGGGAGGGGGGTTCTATAGTGAAGTCGTTTCGACAAAGAAAAAGACATGTCGGAAAGAGCATTTACTCTAAAATACTATATGGAATTGATCTAATAGGCCTATTTGGGTCCAGCGGGCAAAGTCTCAGCCTCTGTAGCGATTTTTTGATATTTCCTATTTTCTCATAGCGAGATTAAAAGCATAAAAATACACCTCGAGAGGTTTTCAATTTCTCTGGAATGTGAAGTTCAAAGGCCTTGTGGGGGTTCAGGGGGGAAAGCCTCCGAAGCTGCAGCGAGTTTTTTTCTGAGATATGAAGGTGTATGGGAGAAATAGAGAGAAGGACTTTTGCTTTGTCTTCATTTTGTATTTCTTACTCTTATTTTCATGTGTGTACAAGCACGCTGAATTCAGCTCCAATTTTGAGCCCGACTTGGCATCGATTTGAGAATGACTTTTGATTTTCGCTTTTATCTAACCCTCCAGTAGCGCTCCATCCTTTCATACAGTACAACGTTGTGTGTACAGTATTACAGTTAATATATTCTCAATGACACATGAATCGCGACAAGGAATCGCTATACGGCCTGACACGACAAGTTCAAAGAACTCTGTGCCAGTGGCGGAGCGTCCATACAGTCAAGGGGGCGGATGCCCCCCCCCCCTGACGGACTCTAATGGACTGCTGGCGCCCTTTTCAGCTTTTTACCACTTTTGACTTATTCGCGATTATTTAATTTTTTATTGCGCTCTCATCTACCTATTAACATTTGTCACATTTTGTTGGCGATGACACCTTATTTATTCTTCGTTTATCTGCAAATTAGCAAGGCCAGGAAAGGGTCATTTCCGGCGATCTAGGAAGTATCTTTACTCAAAAAATTTCTGTACGCTCCGCGTCAACCTGTGGTGGCGCTCCGCTTAGATAGTGTCGAAAGCGCCCCTACAAACCATTTTCGCCCCCCTTGACCAATACCCCTAGCTCCGCCACTGATCTGTGCTCTATAAGAGTCAAGACTGCAATAGTCGAACTGTATAAAATCAAGACACAATAATGTCTAAAAGTTTGGTTAGTACATTTCAGGCCAGTGGTTATTAAAATAATTATTAAAGCCGTATATAATCATTAGAAGTAAGGTACAGACATTCAGGTACTTAAATCTTCGCCTCCAGCGAGGACAGCATCGTGGTGAAATTAATCATCAATGATGATGACCTGTGTCATCAAGCATTTGTGTCTCGGTATAAAATTGAAAGTCCATGTAATGGTCAGCTATGTTTGCTAAATTTTAGAGCAGACTTCATGTAAAAACTTGTTGAATGGTACACCGTTCACAACTGCTGTATAATGTTCGTATGACCACACAATCCCCTGTCCATAGCACACACATGTCCCTGTGTGCTTGCTGTTTCTTAGAGCAAACTTCTAATGAACACTGTATATTATTGACAAAGTATTGTTCACGGCTTCCGCGTGTTTATTATCACACAATCACTGCTCATAACACACATATGATATATGTTAAGATTCTAAGTTAAGTTATAACTGAAAGAGAATGTGTAAAGGGATCAATTGTTCAGCCAGCAGTTACTACATGTTATGATGACATTTATGTCAATGCTATGTATCACTGGTTCCTTTCATTTTACATAATTAATGATTCTGAATCATTTTCTCGCCGGGGGAAGTAGTGTGAAGTATATTCGTCACAACCGAATTAAGAGAGGGTTTCAGTCCACTTGGATTAGTCACATAAGTCAAGTGATCATGAATTGTTATTACGACGCACGCTCATCATGATTCCACATCATAAATAATTTTTGCTATAACAATCTCAATATCTTTCAGATTTGGAAAGAAGGATTTTGTTTAATGTTTAATAAATCACTACAGTATTTATACATGCAGCTACTTGTCTTCATAACTTATGACGTCTCAATGTTAGAGGTAACAGTTGTAGCAGCTGTGCCATGAAAGAAGTAAATGTCTAATTTAAGTTGATCAATCACACATATGTGTGACTAGACTGTAGTTCATCTAGGCTTACATGATTCACCTACGGTCAACTGGTCATAACCAACACAATGTATTCGAAAATACAAAAGACTGTAAAGTTTAAAAAAATTGAAGTCTGATGTTTACATCCTAGCAGGATCGTCTTTAGAAACATTACTCCTAATAAAGTACAGACAAAGCTTTGAAGGTTAAGAAAAGAGTATTATTTCGTAAAGTAGGTAAGAAACACGATACTAACTTTAAAATGATTGGTGCTTCCACTGGCGGATCCAGGGCCTTTTTTTGGGAGGGGCCAAAGTGGCGTTAGAGTGATATGGGGGAGGGGTCTTTGGAAAATTGTCTATTGCTGAATGCCCTCAGATGCAATTTGGTGCGACAAAAGTGTACAATGGTGATGTTAATTTACTTCTAAAAAAAATGTT
>KN882245.1:6914-17799 GCA_000934455.1 Apostichopus parvimensis
TGTGAAACTGCACAAAGATTACATCTCACATAGCATTGCTGCAGGATGCATGCTACAAGCCCCTCAGCTTACTACTTTTGATACAGTGCCTAAAAAGAGAACACCAAAAAACAGGAGTTGGATATATCACATGGTAGATCAAAAACCTTGTATTTCTTAGGTCTACTTATGTTTCATTTTCATTCTATAGCGAATAATTACTTGCCAAAATCTAAAAATATTTTACCACATTTTTCCCACTCAGTTTTCTGTTGTTGAATTTGCATACATTTATTTTATGGCGACGACTTCGCACAACATGAAGGCTTTTACATGTACTATAGTTTCAAGAAGAAGAAAAATAGGGTAAGAAAGAAATAAGGATAAGAAAAATTAGGCTATAGTAAAAGCAAAGCACTCATCAAATGTAAGACCAAACATGTCAATTCCAATGTATGTTACGATATTCCCCTTTATCTCCTTGTAAGCATATCAGTATATCAATATTACCAATGGCTAAAATACTATAACTCCATTCTAAAAACTGGTTGCATTAACTTCAAATGCCTACAGCAAAGCCAAAGATAAATTCCAAGCAATGGTGCTCAATAACAAGTAGTTAATTGGCAAGTTAACACAAATTTCTAAAAAGAAAAATTTTAAAACAACCGCAGGCATTTTTACATCAGCTAAAAAAGCTCTCAAGAGCCACTGACATTTCACACATTTCAGTACTAACGATGCTCGTTGCTCCAATTCATATTTCACGTTTCCGGCAAAAAGCTCTCCTCTTAATCCTTAAATTCTTTTTGAAGAAGCTGACTGTATGCCACCCACTCTACATGGCACGGAAAAGCTCTATTTCCTGTGCCTTTTGCAAACATTATTATAGACAAAGTCTTTAAAATTGTCATCAAATTTCGTAAGAAAATAAGAGTAGGCAACTCATCATCCTGCCGATGGTTTTTCTATTACATCATACAGTAAATTTTTATGTAAATTTACATAATCAACACAAACTCCATGAACACCTTGCAGAAAAAGCCGACAGCTATATTAGATTGAAATACACGCTTTTGAAGGCTTCTCAGGAAACCTATATGATGTGAGGCAGCAATCCTACCTTGCAATGCAGTGTGTGTAATGACATAGAGGGCATTGACCCTGTTCTCATTCAACGCTGTTCATGCCACAACAATACAAGTGGTGAGGTAACACTATCTGATTTAAGGAGCCAAAGAAACTGGATTTTTTAAATGTCAAACTCTAGTGACCAGTACTGATTTGATTCTACCTTTATCAGCTGATCGAGTTACGATTGTCAGAGTCATGACTCCTGAAATGCGAGTTAAATAGCCCTATTTTTGATGAAAGTCAATGCCAGTAAACCTCACCACAGGTTAGAGGCTCTGGGGCCATGCATGCCTCTGCGCATAAAAAGGTACACTTTTATGTGCTGTTATGCATATCACATGACAAAATCAAATAACTCAATCTTTTATAATTGTACTGATTGTCTGCTTGGCTGAGTTTAATCTATTGCCTGTAGAAACTAAAAACCAAAATTTAGCTGGATATTAAGTCAGTATTCTTTTTCTTCTTTTCCTTAATTCATCTTCTTCCATTTTTCTTTTTCTTGTAATTTTTTTGGAAAGTATATCTATCGCAAAGCTGCAGAAATAATTAGACCAAAGTTGTGAGTAGCTGGGTACATGTTGGATGACAAAGCAATATGTACATTATTAGTACAACAAATGCAGGATCTCAAACTCAAAATGATGACAAGGCTTGATGAACATTATTAGTACAACAAATGCAGGATCTCAAACTCAAAATGATGACAAGGCTTGATGAACATTATTAGTACAACAAATGCAGGATCTCAAACTCAAAAGGATGACAAGGCTTGATGTACATTATTAGTACAACAAATGCAGGATCTCAAACTCAAAATGATGACATGGCTTGATGAACATTATTAGTACAACAAATGCAGGATCTCAAACTCAAAATGATGACATGGCTTGATGTACATTATTAGTACAACAAATGCAGGATATCAAACTCAAAATGATGACAAAGCTTGATGTACATTATTAGTACAACAAATGCAGGATCTCAAACTCAAAATGATGACATGGCTTGATGTACATTATTAGTACAACAAATGCAGGATCTCAAACTCAAAAGGATGACATGGCTTGATGTACATTATTAGTACAACAAATGCAGGATATCAAACTCAAATGGATGACAAGGCTTGATGTACATTATTAGTACAACAAATGCAGGATCTCAAACTCAAAATGATGACATGGCTTGATGTACATTATTAGTACAACAAATGCAGGATCTCAAACTCAAAATGATGACATGGCTTGATGTACATTATTAGTACAACAAACGCAGGATCTCAAACTCAAATGGATGACATGGCTTGATGTACATTATTAGTACAACAAATGCAGGATCTCAGGCTTGATGTACATTATTAGTACAACAAATGCAGGATCTCACACTCAAAAGGATGCCAGACAGAACTTTAGTCTTTTCATATCACAGTCCAAAAGGCCAGTAAAAAAAAGGAGGGAAAACTTGGAAAGCTAATATAAATTGTTCCTGAAACTATCATGTTGAAAGTTGTTCAGCTGTACAATAAGCTTCTTTTTTTGGGGGGGGGGGGGAGGGGGCTAAAGGATATATTGTTTTAAATTAAGTCATATTTGGGAGATGTGTCAAGACCAAATTACAGAAAGCTGCTTCAAACAGGCTCGTGCATCTGTGGTTTAAAGCAGCTGTTTGAGTTGATTCTTATAAAATGTTACTGTTTAGCTATTTAACATTGATGATAACCATTCTCCTATATAACACCTATGACATGAGGGTAAAATATGTGAGAATGTAATTGAAAAACATGGAAACTGAGTTGAATTTTTAAAAACTTGATGTGCTTGGTGTTGGTGAAAGTAGACCAAATATACTTTGACTAATTCTGGGAGGGGGAGGGGGAGAAGGGGGGTTGGGCAAAGTGAAAAAATGTTACCCATTGTGAAGAAGATTATTAGGTAAAAATGTATGTACCTATATTAGTTAACCTTGTTTCATGTAGTGGAGTAGAAACTAAATATTTTGAAATTTCTTACTTAACCATTAAATGCATTTAATACTAGTATGAAAACTGTCCTGGGTATGAAATGTTTGTGGGTCAAATCTAATTCATTGAGTGTTCACTTCTTAACCTACACCTGGTGAGAAAATGTCAGGAGGATGTCTTCACTGTGATCAACTGCAATCTTTGTTTTGAGAATAACTCATGAGTTTGGGAAACTGTCAACAAATTTCAAAATGCTACATTAAATGTACAATATTTGTTATATATTCAGAGTTCCTTAGCTTCTTGAAACCTACTGATAACTTGTTTGTAACTTAGCCAGTGGCTTCTGGTATTATCATTATAAATCCATGTATGCATTCATCCTTTTAAGAGAGCTGCTCTCGCTTCAGCCATGAACTTATTCATACAAGTTTACATATCATGTACAAACATCAGAACAAGCAGCAATAATATCATGACAGACATGTTGAAACAATTGATAATGTCATTACAACAGAAAGCCAACAGGCGTAGTGATTCTCTTTTCTATAAGAACAAATAATAACAACATTGCACAGCAAGATTGCCACAAATCCCCAATATGGGCAGCAAGATATTAATGTTTCCTTGTACTCACTAAAGTAGATACACACTATAAGTTCATCCATTATCACCTTTGGCTATTAGCATATGTTTACAACATTTTCAGTAATTGATGGCTATTGACCTCAAAATAACCTTTGACCTCTACTAACAACATTAAGATTGTTGTATTCACTGAGATGGATGTACTTCTTAAATAAGAAGTTCATCCACGTTCAATTTTGGAGACCTCAGCTAATTTCCAGGGTTTTAAAACTGTAACCCCTATTGATAATTGACCTGAAATGACCTCTGACAACCACAAATATACACCAGGTTTTTGTACCCTTAGTTCTTTGGAATTATGATGTTTACAATCATCACACACACACACACACATCGATACATAACATGTAATATCCATCACACAAGTATCTTAAACAAGTTTCATATACCTAATTATGTTGTTGTTGTTGTTGTATTTTGGGGGGTTTTGTCAAAATTGGCAACTTTGCCAACATGCATTCTGTTCAGTTTGTAAATTCTCCCATGAAGAAAAACATTTTGCAGAAGGTGTGACACAAAAACAGATTGTTAACTCTGCAGTACTAACATGACAACATTTTATTTACATCTTTTGTGGATTCCAGATCCAAAATACATATTTTGGGTGATTGTAAAGTATAAGGGTGTCTGTGTATCTATCATATCAATTGTGTATGCAATATTTCATTAAGCAAACATACTATGAAGCATGTAATAATGCATTAGTCAAACAAAGCTCCCCCACTTTCTCCCCCAGCTAAAATATACAGCCATAAAGCAAAAACATATAGTGTGAACTTTTTCAAAGCTACAATAAATTAGGAAACAAAATTAAAATACAAAAATTCTGCATTATTCAAAGCCAAAATTTCATCAATCAAAAACAGCAACATAAATCTTAAACAAAACTTGTTGCTGCATGAATGTTCTGTGCATCAATACAAGTATAATTAATGACATAATATTAATGCATGTAACATCAGCACAATATGCTACATTATCAGACTATTCTTAAAAATAAAAGAAATACATTAAAGATACTTCAGGAAAAGTTGTCTGACCTTTAGTGTGTCAGCCATTCACCTATTATTAAATATGGAGTATTTTATTATTAATTGCATAAACACAATGAGGAATAAAAACAATACAAAGCATTTTTATTATGCCAACCAAACCAACATCAATAAAGTTTGCAACGATATTTGTTTGTTTTAACAATGGTAATACTTTTCACTACAATTATATGCAATCAAACTTAACCAGCCAACCAAATGAATTGCTTTGCTGTACTATTTTAATATTGAATCATTATTACAGGATGACAGCACAAAATTAAGTTTGATAAAAAGCACTAATGTATCAGTACAGGTTGTATTTCAGTACCACCTTTAATTTGGGGGGAAAATTACACTTTAAACATCTGAAGTGCAGTGGCGGAGCGTCCATACAGTCAGGGGGGCGGATGCCCCCCTGACGGACTCAAATGGACTGCTGGCGCCCTTTTCAGCTTTTTACTACTTTTTACTTATTCGCGATTATTGACTTTTTTATTGCGCTCTCATCTACCTATTGACATTTGTCACATTTTGTTGGTGTAATTTTCTGACAAAATGGCAATGACACCTATTTATTCTTCGTTTAGCTGCAAATAAGCAAGGCCCGGAAAGGGTCATTTCCTGCTATCTAGGGAGTATCTTTACTCAAAATATTTCTGTACGCTCCGTGCCAACCTGTGGTGGCGCTCCGCTTAGATAGTGTTGAAAGCGCCCCTCTGACCAATACCCCTATAGCTCCGCCACTGCTGAAGTGACTGGACAATTTAGTCTAATGCAGAGACCAGTGGGGTCAGTTCCTCAGATGCAACCAAAAAATCAATTGCAACAATGTGAAAACATAAGACATTTACGATCGGAAATCAAATATTAATAACGCCTTCAAAAATTTCAAGGACAAACGATGTTAAACGCTTGCTTCTTAGTCTTTGTTTGCTTGTTTGTTTGTTCTTGACGCTGAGTAAACCTGATTTATAACAGCCTTTGAGTTTGGTGGGCCCAACATCTGATGCTTCCAACAAACCTACTGAGTTATTGAAAGTAAAATTCCAATCATATTCGACACATATGAACAACATTTGTCCTAATCACTCTAATAGGCATTAGAAATCATGAAAATAGCTCCAATCAAGATCCATTTTACAATTCTTTCTTAATTCTAGTTTTATTTATAAATAAACATTATGCACATTGATGATGTACATGGAGTGACTGCCTAATTGTCTGTTATGTTATCCCTATTTTTACAACCATATTTCAAGGACACAGAACACAGGTTTGTGACATAAGGCAATTTTTATGAAATACTTTGTCTTCTTTGAAAAGAAGAACATCACATTATTCTAATGATGGATGTGAGTTAATTTTGACACTATTATAGCAATGTATACTTTAAAGCACCATGAAAACACTGCCATAATGTGAAATGTGGTGCACTTCAGATAAGGTTACTTGCTTGTTGTAGTATTGTGTACCTGTAACTTTCTTAAAAACCTAACAGGCAATATCCAGCATTACTTTCTCCAACTGCTGGTAAAATATGCAGTGCAAACAGATTTTTTTTCCCTCACAAATACCAGTCTGAAATAAAGTACACTGACTCCGAAGTTTAGTCTACGTATCCGAATCAATTAATTTTGCGTAATATTTGAAAAAAACAAAAAAACAAGAAAAACAGATTCCAAATCAAAAAGTGCACACTAACGAAAAATGACAAAATAACGTGCAACAAGTTTGAATTTTTAATAACCCCAAAAGTTAGCAGCATATCTTGTGCCCTAATGGAATACAATACTTAATTTCCATCTATAAAACAAGGAGGAAAAAACTCAATTCTTTCAGTAATACACTGATTTATATTCTCCTTAATTAGCTTATTTAACTAAAGTTCATCCTCTACTGCATAGGGAAAAAATTAAATGAACTTTTCTTCTATAACAGTCATTCAAATTGTAAAATGTAGGAAGAAATGTAATATTCCACTTAAAGTTAAAAAACATTTTTTACATTATGCAAATTTAGGCCTTTAAAGAAAGTTTAATCTCATTTTTGCTTCTGTTATGTTTTTGTCTTATAGTGGTTTCTGTAATTAGATTCATTTGACCTTGCAAAAAAAGTGCAATCTCGGTATTCTGAAATGTTAAGTTCACAGTACTTTCTTAGACTGAGTAGTATCAAACCAACACATCAGCACACTCATTTAATTCCCTGATTAGAGTCTTACCTGTAAATATTTATGCTCTACATAACACTAATGCACACGTTTTAAATCATGGGCATATGCATCCTCTTAAAATGTCTAGTACTGGATAGTCTTTATGTCAGAAATAACAGGCTAGTCTGGTCAATATCATCTATACTTTTCAATCAATCAATAAAAATTAATGGCATTAAAATGTTTAAAAGCAAATAAGATTAAATATGAAAGGTACACAAGAAATAACTACCCTCAAGTCTATTATGAATTTAAGCTTCTTGAACATTTTTTCTCATTTCATTAATGCTCTGGAGTTGCTTCAGCTGTAGTCAGAAGTTCAGTAAAATTAGGCTGTTAGAACATCAAATGCTAACAGTTTTATTTTATAATGATATGACCTAAACGGGAACACAAACTCTATACCATCTTATTGGTCTTTATCATGAACAACTTTCCTAACACTTTCCCATCCAGCCAAATGTTTATCAATGATATAGATTTCTTAATTTATTAAATGTTTATTTTCTTTTAGGTTTCACAAATGCTGAATCTAAACTATTGAACCTCTTAAGATGATTAATGATGATTAATCTAAAATAGTGAACCTTCTAAATTCACCTAATGAGTGGCATTGGTTTCATTGTCAAGGCTTTTATCATAGCTCCCAACCCTTGAGAGGGCAAATGCTGGTCCATGCCACGAATCGCCGTACTGGGGGAGTGGTACAAGGGGAGGGGATGTCCCCCTCCAAAAAAATTTGAATTTTTTTGGAATCCTGGTGATGGTCACATGTAAAATGGTGGCACTTAGAAAGGCTTTTGTCACCAAAAACTTCTGAGAAATATGCATTTTTTTGTGTGTAACATCAATAAATTGAATAGTAGGTGATAATTCATTCTTTCCCGTCCATCACTGACATGCCGTAAAGGAGGTTTTATACTCTATTATGCTAAATGCTAAAGAAATGATGGTTGCTAAGTCAAAATTTAATGCAATTTTTTTTATGTATACTTGACAATTACAATGCGGGTTTTTCGGACGCTTGCACGGGTCAGCGGGTTTGGGTGTTAGAATGCGGGTCCAACCCGCGAAATGCGGGTCAGTTGGGAGCTCTGCTTTAATATTCTACATTGCAAATATGAAAAGCAAAGGAAATAGAAAGTAAAAGGTTTCAAGGATCCTATTGGCACTATGACATCACAGATTCACAAAATGAGTGCTCCAACACACAATTTCAAACTCAAATATATCCCATATGGAACAAGATTATACTTAAGTTGTTTGGGAGAGTTGTTCATCATAGTGATCTTTGCTATGTAAGCCAAAGATGATGGTTGGGTATTTGTTCCCTTTAATAATGATGGCAGGTGTCACCTGAAGGTAATGTGCCACTATGGCAATTAAGTAGCCACTTAATTAGAGTACATTACGATACTAGCAATGACCTATGTATCACAAGGTACCACTCAGAAGTGTCAACACAGCCTTGAAGTACCTGTTTCAGTTAATTACTCAGTTCAGTTTGTACTATCCTGTTTTTTTTCTTCCATATTTCTTATTCAATAAATGTGATATGTCAATAATGTTTCAACTATAAAAATTCAATCACAGAGATGATAAAAGTGGTCGGTCGATGAGGGTGCACAGTGTTAAAAGATTACCAGGGCACACTAGACACGGTAGAATGAGGTGCTAATGTTGTGAGGAGACAGGTAAGCAAGGAACGAAGTAAATTTATACAATTTGAACACATACAATAGTTCTGCCATCCTCTGCAACTTAGGATTCTCTTCTTGACATAAGTATGAATTTGCATCACTAATTGGAAAGGTTTAAACTTTAAAGTAATTTGTTTGCTAATATAATGATCGATCAATAATACATTTCAAAACCAAGATTTCTAGAACTAAGGCTTTACATTCCTTGTTCATTTTGTGTAGAAATATTGCTTGACAAAGTCAGTTAAACTAGGGTGGGTACAAATGTTTAAGGTATTATTTATTAAATTCAACAATCCTAGGGATATTATGCAGGTACCATGACATTTTAAGGCACACACAAACTGCATATTTCTATTAGAAATGCTTTGTAATGATTGCCTACTGTATGAGTTTTTTTAATCAAGTGCCAAAATGCTACCTTCATATAACACATAGCATGGAAAGTTGTGTACAATAACTACTTTTTTTTGCTATTTTTGAACAACTTACAAAATGACTCTTGCAAGTTTAGCCATTCAGTTCTTCAACATTCTCAATGATGCGCTTCTTAAAATCATGAACAACTTTGCAAACATGTCTATGACTTATATTACCTTATATTATCTTATCTTATGTAATGCTATGATATAAAAAAAAACACACACATATACATATAGCTTCATTGACAACTGGAAATGATGACAGTCACCAGTGCTGAAGATAGAGCTATTATACGGATGCATGTACCTATACAAAACTCGTAGTCAAATTACTGTCACTACAAGAAGATATATTAATTATGCAAGCTTGCATTCTGTGTGTGTGTGTATAAGAAACAGGACACATGTATTATTATTGTTATTATTATTATTATAACATAGTCAAAACACAAAGTCTGCTCACAAGCACTTTACAAACAAAGAAGGTGAAACATACAAAAAGCTGGATCGAGTATTTAAGAATAGCAGGAAAAGATCTGTCTTGATAGTTCGATTAAAAAGCTTCAAGCGACATAATGATGTTCTGATGCATTAACAGTCCACATCGCTGTATGTTGAGAGTTACAGGAGACTCCATAACAATAGACTGAACCTTAAGATGTGTCATTGGATCAAATAATGCCAATGGCATGGTAATGTTGTCATTATTATTGTGCATATGGGGCAGGCAAGGCTCTTGGTTTAAAAGCTTGCTTCTTATGTCAACTATCTTTGTGGTAAAAAAGTCACAAAAGCTTTGCAATAGTTCTTTAACTGAGGAACACTTAGGTGATGGATGATCACCATCTTGACCCATCAGGTGCTTTGTAACCATGATCACCATCTTGACCCATCAGGTGCTTTGTAACCTTATACATATCTTTGAGATTATGTCCACAGTCTGTGATCTTCTGGGAGTGAGAAGAAACCTTAGTCTGCTTTAGCAGCTTGTTCAATCTACTGCACTGTTGTCTGTAGCCTCAGCTTATTTAGAGAATATTCCAAAAACTAACACTATATATCTGTTAGAAGTCAATTGCTGCTGGCCACTGTCATTTCCTTCATGCTTCAGTTTGTTTTAGACCTCAATTTTTTCTCACCCTTCGACCATGCAATCGCTTCGGGCAATGACCCAAGCATAAGCTACCCTTCCCCCTATTCTATGCCTCTGAACAGGCATAACAACAGCAAAAATTTCACACTCTTGACAAGAGAAGCAATCACTGGGGTATTATCTGCAGTTTCACACACAAAAAAAAGAGTTAATCATTGTAGTGGAAGTCAATATGAGACAACTGAAGTACTAATAATTGTGCCATCCCTGAATTATTAAAACAACAGAGAAAGGAAAATAGGGCTAATGACTTGAAATTATGCATGTTTGGGGCCACATTTAAACTAACAGATGAATGCAGTTGCTTTTGTCTTTTGAATGGCCTACGTTGGGATATACTTTGTAAGTTTGAGGCCTCTGTTTAATAGCGTGATGGCACTACTGGCTACTTGAAGGAAAATCTGCTTGTAAAGGATTACTTCTGAGGATACATAATTTACATATCTTTAGAGGAAAAAGCCAACTTGACCTTCGAACAAAACTAGGTCATCTGTGGAGTACCTTGTAAAGTGACATCTAAAACATGATTTTCTCATTCTTCTTTTCAATTTATACAAATTTTCCTACAGCGCAAGTTTGATGAAGGAAGAAGTACCATCACGCATATGATTATGTATGGTTGTGCTATTGGTAATTGCAACAG